>JAVCKT010005857.1:14682-25622 GCA_032273925.1 Rhynchotus rufescens | reverse complement strand
TAAAATAAAATAAAATAAAATAAAATAAAATAAAATAAAATAAAATAAAATAAAATAAAATAAAATAAAATATCCTATGGCCTTCATCATTTAAATGCAATTCTCTTTTTAGGTCCCCAAAAGGGGGATATATGCCCAAAAGGAGGATGCAAATGCAGTTTTGGGGGGGGATGCAAAAGAAAATTGCATTTTCTTTTTATGTCCCCAAAAGTATATATGTGTACTTCAATACCCTACTTGTAATAAAGTTTCGCCAGCTGATCAAGGAGTAGAAATGACACTCTGTGACTCAGACAATTACTCTCCAGAGAGGTTTGCATGAGAGTCCAAGCACATTTTTCCCAAAGGGAAGGGATGAAAATTATTTACAGAAGCAGCGATGCAAAGATTTATTGATAATGAGGCACTTGAAGGAAATGGGATGAACATGCCCAAAATTCCTTCAGCAAATGAATAACGAATAGTACTCACAGTGAGTACAGATTATGTTTTCCATTTCAAGTAGTGACTAGTAAGAGACAGGGTGAATGACAACTGTCAAGATATATATAATACTGTATATTATATATAGTGTATATTATAATATATATAATATAATACTGTCCCCAGTGTCCCCGAGCCGCATCTGAGCATCCCAAGGGAGCACCTCCTTGCACAGTGACACTGGCAAGATGAGGCACTGCTATTAAACACGGTGTTTGGATGGCAAATGGAGGCAGGGGACTACCAGGAGTAGAGCAACCAGCCTAAAATACCTGAAATAAAATTGCCCTTTTTTTTTTTTTAAAGGTACTTAGCGGCACTTAAGCTTGACATTCTTGTTGCAAAGCACAGTGCACAGATCTTCTGAAAAATAAGAAGGATAATTTTCAAGATTTTCTAACATGGAGAAAACAAAAATATAATTAGTTTTTGCTACATTCTTGGAAATAGCTTTAATTTATTCAGATGAACTTAAGAAAAAACACTATTTATAAAAACAGCCAGAGGCAAACAACTGCTGTGGGAGTTTTTAGCCTGCATCGTTAACTTGGATGCAGTTAGAAGTGACTGGAGACAGGAGTTGTGTGGGAAATGCCAGACAGTGGATACAAACAGCCCTGACTGTAGAAATATACCTTGGAAAAGAAAAGAAAAATCACAGCTCTTGAAAACAGTGAAGGTCCTGGACACTCCTAATTCTCAGCAGAAGTGGATGGTTATGTGAAAGATGATGACTATAAAAATCAGCTTATATTAAAAAATGTTTTCACCTCAGCTGTGCTCATGCTTGGTTTTGCGTTTGTTTTCAGTTAACACACCAGCATAGGAACATATCGACACGAATGGCAGCAAATGTCAAATAAACATTAACAAATATTCGCAAAAAGTCATTTTTAGGAACTTGTGAAAAGAGATATTTGTCCCAGAAACCTAATCTTGTGAGTAATGTCCCATCCAGTCAGGGAATAGAATTGACTCCATGTGTTCTGATCTCCTGTGTCCACCAGGTATCTGCCCTCCAGCGTCCTTCACATCTTGGCTGCCGAGGTCCTGAACAGATTCACAGGCACTTACTGACTAAAGCTTACTCACAAACATCATTATGCCAATAATCCTGCATCTTGAAAAAAAAAAACATATACCTTGCTTGCAGGTGATTTGCAAACACAGTAGGAGTTCAGCACTTTCCTATGTCATTCTTTCCTCCAGCTTCTTCCCTTAGGGGAGCTCTTGCTTTTGCACATCTCTAATTGACCAGCGGGCAAACCTTTTCTATTCTATATATTTTCTATTCTATATATATATATTGCTTTTCTAGTAGAGCAGGAATTGAGCAGAGATACATGGACAGAGAACCTGAAAGCAGGATGCATATTTGTTTGCCCTGGGGGAAATATAAAAGATGTGCTCAAAAATTATGGGCTGGAAAGAGTGTGTTTTGAAAACATTAGTCCAAAAGGTACTAAGTGCTTCAAAGCTTCCTAGCTGAGAGTGAGACCCTTTTGTTATCCATTTAATTTTCCTCAGTTCTTTAGAAATAAGCCTATCTGCAGGGGTCTGGAAAGAACGAAATTTGGGAAGAGGAAGGGAAAACACTTCAATCTCCAGCACCTGAGGACCCCCGGCATTAGCCGCAGGGAATAAGAGGGGTCACTAGGCACTGGCTGGGCCTCCACCTCCCGAGCCATCCCCAGCTCTCCGGCTCCACGAGGAATGTCTGCAAGGAATGCTGCCAGGGGCTGCTGCCTTTTCATTCCTTCCCGTTTCAAACTAGGATTCCCACATCGGCGTCTTCTCAAATTTACTAGCGCGCTGAGTTTTTGGGTCGTAATTGTGCAGAATTCACAGGAGACGAGCGTGCCTGCATGGGAACGTGTGATTTCTGATGCAACTCATCTTTGCTCATGGGACTCTCAGGAGAAGATGTACAGTCAGATGCAAAAAATGATTCTCCTAACTGCAAAAATCCTTCAGTGGGAACAGTTATGAGGCTGTTGCATGGAACATGACAGGATTTTAGAGCCAGGTTTTTCAATAACTTGATTTAAGAAACTGTGGCACTTCTTCTTCATAAAGAAAGGGTCAGAGAGCCACATTGCTGGGCCTGCCTATGAAGAGGGACTTATCTGGAAGAAGAGACAATGTGAATGTTTGTAGTTAATGACCAGTGTATTTCAAGGCAAAGATTCAGCTTCCTGAATCTGCTTAAACTAAACTGTTATTCCTCATAGACACCATCTAAAGAAGATGAATCTGGAGTTTATAAAGAGGGAGGGCAGGCTTGCTATACAGTCCCAATTGCTTAAAGTGTAGGACATATTGGTCTAAAAAAACATCCCCTGTAAATCTTTGCAGAATAATTCCCAGATGAGAGAGATTTTGTGTGAAGAATGTGATCTGAGCTAAACAGAAAAGAAAATCTCGGTGTCTCCATCTCCCAGCAGTAACCTGGCACCTTGGTGTTTGGATAGCGCAGTAAGAAGCACGGCTCTCACTGAGATGTCACCACAGGCTTTCTCTTGCTGCTCAGCTTCCTTTTGACTCCCTGGGAAGCAGTTTGCAGCAAAGTTTCTGGTTTTAATGAAATCTGTGGGCTAAACCAGGCTGTTACATGTTTTTCTCTAATAGTGAGCTAATTTTCATCAGACTCAACATCCTTACTTGCATTCTCAGCTTCTGGGGCGTGCTCACTTCCCCTCATAATTCCTCCCGGACCTGCACCACTTGCCCCTTATGTGTTAATGCATATATGAGGACACTGCTGCACACTACCTGCTTTGGGCGCCCAGTCTCTCCTTCTCCATGGGATGTGGAATCACTCAAGTTTCACGCGTGTGCCTAAATCAAAGGCTTTGCATTTTGTCTGAGGCTGTAAGCAAATGTATTTTTCTCCAGGGAGGAAGAAAAAAAAAAACTTTCTGCTTTGAGACTTTTGCAAAGTCCAGATACGTCACACTGTTGCATACCAAATGACTGAAATTCAGGAATGCCTTGCAAGGAGTTGGCTACCCTTCTTGGCTAACGTTTAACGAGGAGACCCAAGGTCAGATGGTAGTCTTCCTTCCTACTTCTCCGTACATCATAAAGATCATCAGGGTAGACTAAGAGTAGGATCACAATAGTCCTTTGTTGCTCTTCTGTGAGTTGTCCAAAGTAATTTATTTGGCCACCTGCAAGTTCCCGGTGCCATCAAAAAAGCCCTGAGGTGTCTCAAATTCTCACATGGAGCAGGAAGATATGAAGACCTATAGGAACAGCACCAGGAAAGCAGGCAGGGTAAATCAGGGTGTTTGCATCAACACCAGACACCTCTGTTATTCAGATGTCTCGATCTCTCCTCCCTGCACTGGTCAAGTCTTGACCAGTCTGCCAGCACAGGAACACTGGGGAGCTCCTGTGTGGTTTGTTGGGATCTAGCAAACCTGCTGACATACTCTGACCTCAAATCTCTGCCTTGTTGCATGTCTTTCATGTCTAGGCCCCCAAATATGGAGAAAAATTCGTCTCTTCAAACCTTGGTTGCTATCACAGTCTTGTCATTCCTTTTTGGGTAAGCTTCAGGTCATTTTCTAAAGAAATCCATGGCTACCAACAAACATTGTCTGGCAGATTCCAGCCCAGGCAAAGGCCCAATAACATCAACAGCAACTAATCCCAGTAAGGTCCCCATGAGACACTACTCAATAGGGTTTCTCCCCGATTTTGGGGATCCACTTTTGTAATACAAGCCATGCAAGAAATACGTCACATTTCCTGCAGGAATTTTCCATAGCTTGTCCACATTTTCCTCAAAACCAATTCTATCTTGGTGTCGCTAAGGATTTTGCAACCTCGACATGTCCAATGGTTTTAACATCTTAACAAAACCTCAGAACGTCCTTTTTCAGTGTTTCTGGTATTACGAGCTCTCATGAATACTCATCATCCATTGTTTTGCTTCCCCATCTCATATACAACATTTCATCTTTAAATTCCAAGCCTTCCCACTGTGACCAGCAAGCTTTCGCCCTGCTAGTCTGGAGGGAGTCTGTGCTCCAAAGCAGACACATTTGCAAAACAAGTTTTCAATCATGCCCTTTTTTTGATACCAGGAGCCTTTCTTGGGGATGCTCAGCTCCTCGACCTCTGATCTTACAACCCCACATCTGCTCTTCCAGTGGATGAAGTAGAAATATTTTCATTTCTGCAGACTGTGAAAGAAAGGACTTAAAAAAAAAAAAAGAAGAATTTGCAATACTTGCCATAGTTTTAACGTGCATTTCTTTTGCGTTTCTTTGCTATCTTACTGAGAAAAGTATCCACCCAAAAAAAGCATTAAGCATCATCAGGGCTAGCCTGCTGCGCAGGAATATCTGCTGATCATTTCAGATTTCAAGTCTGAGGACGAGACATCCCCCTGGACACACAGAGCACACACAGAGCTGCAGCGCATGTGAACACTACGCCAGCACTGACAGGCAGAACAGCTGTATGAGAAAATCTAGGTGTCTAATCACTGCAGGGTCCATGTGCCCGGTGTGCTAATGCCCCTCCAGCATTTTTGCAGTGTTTTGGGGTTACCATCCATTCAAGTTCATCTTGGTTCCTTGTCCATGCTGTCCCCACTGCACAAACACTGCCACCCGTGTCCAACAGACGCTTCAACGCTGAAACCGCCCAGCCGCCCTCCTCTGACCTCTGAGGCAGTTTTCCCTGCTCTCCACAAGCACGAGGGGCTGTTGCGGCCCTGGCAATTCCACAAATAACCCGCGGGCAGCAGGCAGGCTGGGCGCCCCGCGGAGCCGGCGGCTCCCGCGCCGGTGCCCTTGGCTGCGCGCGCGCTCGGGCTCAGCGCTCATCCTCGCCTCGCGTCCCCCCCGGGGCAGCCTCGCGTTTACCACAGCCTGTCTGTAAAAATGCACCGGTTCCTGTTTCAGGGGGTTACGGTATGCCAGGATATCCTTGGATATAGCGGAGAGAGTAGCCAGCCCTACGTTACCTGCTCGATTAGTCTCTCGAGTGTAGGCTGCCTCACATGAGTGATGGGAAAACAGTGGCACAGATTGCTATGGACTTGTCCCAACGCTAAAGTCACTTTTACCTCCACATATCCACGGTGGAAATCAAAAATTTTGTATAGCACATCCCAGACGCTATCTATTAATAGGAAGGGACATGCATTTTTTGATTAATCTCATTTCTCACATTCCCAGCAAATCTATTGCTTACCTTTCTTTTCCAAACGGAAGAACTGAGGAGGTCCCAGGGCTGGCTACAAGGAGCTCCCTCGCTGTGCTCCCCTGAGGCGGCTCCTCTCCCCTCTCTGCCCGGTGTTAGCCAGCAACTCGGTGCTTGGCCCAGCATCTGCATCGCCTATAGATCACCCATACGATAACCCAACTCGGGCTGTAACCGTTGGGCTTCCCCCACGGGCCTCTCTCGGAAGGGGAGCACTGCCAAGCAGTGGCAAGTAGGTTGGTTAAGCAAGAACTCAATGGATTTTTTTGTTTGGTTTTTGTTTTTTGCTACCAGGGCCAAGGAACAGAGGATTTTCAGTACGCCCGGTCTCTGAACTACTCTTCCCAAGATCACAGTAGCTAAAGGCTATAGGGAGGAGGGGGTTGGTGCTTTGAATACCAAATTAATATCCGGCCCTGGGCACCACAAAGTATTGCTGCAGCCTCAACCCTGCCTAAAAACAGTATCTCCCAGCTTGGCATGCGAGGCTTCACGTCCTCCCGTTTCCTGAATTCAGATTGGGGCTTTCAGTAGATTTTTACGAGGCTCTGTCCCGACTAGCCATATATTTATAACAACCCTTTTTGTGGGTGTTTTCCCTCCCCGCCAGAGCAGCACTTAGCCGAGCCGCTGCAGTCATGTTTGAAGTTGTAGCCAATCCCCCATTGCTTTCCTGTCCTGCGTGAGTCTAATAGCTTCAAGTGGTATGAACTGGATGAAAATCCTCTTCTCTCGAGCATAGGAGCTGACCTTATAAGACTTAAAGCAACCAGCTTCCCTCTTCCAGTAGCAGCCTTTCCTGCTCGGGCTGAACAGCTGAAATGCAGTATTTGAGCCCTGCCATAAATCCGACAGTCTCACGGAGTGTTTCTGGCCTCCTCTTACTCCACAATCTGCCTAAGTGTCTAGCAATTGGTCCATGGGCTATTTATCTTGGAAATCCTCGCCGGCATATGGAGATGTGCGGCGCACAAAATGTCTGCGGCTCCGCTGCCAATTTAGGTGGGTCTCCTCTCCCACCCCTTGCCTCCCAGCAGCTGGCTGTGTCCCGGCTAGCTCGGCCCCATATCTGGCTCCAATCTGCCCGCGACGGCGCTTCGGAGCAGATCGTGATAAGCCGGGCTGCGCCGGCGGTGCCGAGCGGCTCCGCTCCCAGCCCCGGCTCTTCTCCGAGCGGGAACACCGCGGAGCCGGCCCTGCTCCCGCAGCCGGGGCCTCCCTCCGGCTCCCTGCCCGGCAGCACTGTGAGGGCTGCACGGAGAGCCCCCTGCCCCACAGAGCTCTCGGGGGCTGCAGCTGGGCCTCCACACCTCCCTGGGCACTGTCCCAGCAAAGACGCGTTTTGGGCTTGTTTTCGAGCACTCTGGGAAGATTCCCAGTATCGCCCTCACACTCCCGGCAAAGTTCACAACTTGGTTTTGATTGTATTCTTCTGTGAATGCCTTTCACTTTTTATTGCTTCTTAATAGGTTAGATTTCTGTAAGCACCTTTGTTATCTAATTTCTCTTGTATCAAAAGAATATACAGCTCACGGTTTCCCTCTTTGGAAACGGGATCCTACCCCTGGTACCAGTATTAACTCTCCTGCCTGAAGAAGTCAGTTGTTATTTGAAGTCCCGAGGAGATAATTCCTGCAATTCCTGCTACAGGGAGACACTGTTGAGACCAGCAATATTTCTTTTATGCAGTGGTATTTGCATACAAAGCCTCAACTCCCTTAAAAAAAAAAAAAAAAAAAAAAAAAGGAGTAATTTCTGTAGTCAGTATTACAAGCTGCTTAATAATTTCCCCTAGACAGCTACCTGCCCTAAGTGTTCAATCTTTCTTTTCCTCTCACCTCTCTGTTAGTGCTTCTCTGATAACATTAACTATATGCGAGCTTTGGTCTGCAGTGTTTTCGGATGTTTTCCGATAAACACGCACACATAAACTCTTGCCACCAGAAGTATACGAAGGATTTGCTTTGAGTTTCCCATTAAACTATTGCACTAACCTAGCTCCCTTGCCAGTGGCCTGTGCTCAGAATGACAACTTCCAATGCTCTGTCTCCTATATACCCAGCAGCTTCCTTGCTCTTCAGATTTTTACTGAATTTAGGAAGTCACTCTCTTCATAAGCCATAATTCATAAGATTTTTCAGTTGGCCTCAGTGTACAGTGCATCTATTAGTGACTAAACCAGCTTGCATTTCAAGCTCTGTCACCTCCTAAAAACTCACTTGCCTCACAGCTAATGTACAGAGGCCTAAGATTAACAGAAAATAATAGAAAAAAAAAAAAAAGCAGCACTATATACTTAGAAATAATTCCTAACCATATGCTTCCAACAGGCAAAGTAACTGCAACTGGGCAAACCTTAAACTACATCTTCACAAAAAGCTTTGTCAGACTTAACGTTCAACATTAGGCTGCTCTGCGAATGCAATAGTCGTTGATCAGTCATTGATGAGGACAGATGACAGCTCATGACATATCCTGTTGTCGTAGCTAAATCCTGCTGGAACCTGAAGACAGGAGCTGCTTAAATGTTGAATCAAAGCTATTCCCAGTGGAGAACATCATGAAGAGTCCAATGCTCGTGAATTCCTACTTAGACTATCTGTAAAATGAACTGCAGACCTTCATTAATATTTGCCAGTCTGCTACTGTTCTTCACTCTTTCAGGTGTTTCTTCACTGTACTGTTCTTCACTCTTCCCTATCTTCTATCTCCCACCTCTGTTCCCTCTCCTTTTCATCCTCTTCCCCTGTTCCTCACTGAAAATCGTTTTTTGAGGGAAAAACATCCCTAGAAATATTATGGAGATTGGAAATGCTCTTTTGTATCCTGCCTCCTTATGTGACAGCCAAAATATGGAAGACTGTGAGCATAAAGGCAAACTCGGACACACAGAATGAGCAGCATGCCTAAAAGCATCAATTCACCTGTGCTTAAACAGGGCAGCAAGTGGAGATCACTTATTTAACATATATAACTTCACTTATGTACCTTCATTTGCAAGTGGGGGTAGCTCAGAGACAAGTTTAATTTGTAAATTACTGTGACGCTTCATTCATATGGAATTTTCCTATCGATCTCTTAGCAAATGATTCTCAAATCACAGCAGTCCTATGTTAGCTGTGTAGCTCCTCTGGCTTTTCCCCATCCAAAATTATTCCTTTTCCTTTTGAAAATGTGTCTATATGGAAATATTAGAGTGTTGGTTTCCAGATTGCCTGACAATGGATATGGGAATTTTTTTCCAAATGTGTAGGAAGGATAACTCAGAAACACATGACTGTTACGGTAGGGATTTCTCAGCATTCTCTCAAAAACAGTGACCAAATCATCTCTCCTTTTGGCCAATATGAGTTGTCCAGACAGACAAGTCACTTAAAACTGAGACCACTACTGTGACTTGGCAGTTTAAGTATATTCTATATAATAGGAGATGTGGATACACAGGGCACACATTTTGGACTGAATAAGGACCTGACCTTCAGGAAAATTGAGTTCAGCCCCCTCCAAAACCAGGCTCAGGGCTTTCAGAGCTCAGTTCCTTTCCTGCCTCTGCGCCGCGCTCCTCCTCTGCCTCCTCCCTCCAGGCTGCTGATAATCTCCCGGCAGAGCCCTGGCCCTAGGAAGGACCGGGTGATGCCACCGGGTGACAGCTTGACCTTGCACAGGCCGCTTTCGGCCTCTGAGTCTCATTTTTTCCAAGGGCAGAAAGGGAAGGAAACTGCCACAGGATGCACCACACCGAGCTGGGAACGGCTCGAGCTACCCAAACACCGCGGACAGGACCATAAACCGGCTTTAAAGGCTGCGGGTATAACGGGCTAAGGAGGTGGGAACCAGGGCGGCTGAGCAGACTGAGATGAGGCTGGAGATGTCCTCTTGCAGCAGACCTTGGCCGGGAGCCTCGCAGACACCACCTCCCTCTTACAAGGGAAACTCATCACGGCTTTGAATGCAGGGCTTGGAGAGGGAATAAATCTCCAAGATCTGAGGGACTGAAGTCTGCACATTAGCTCCCCTTAAACCCTGAGTGCATTTAACTTGGGAGGTTAGAAACCACAGCCAAAGAAATCTCTTTTGATTCACAACTTGTTTTGAGCAGTCACCCATAAAGCAGCCAGTGAATCACTCCAACCAGTTAGTCATGCAACCACACTAGATGTACACTCAAAAGGCAGCACAAAATAAACAGCCTGCAGCTCCAGATAACACACGCACAGCTCATTTGCGCTATCTGGCATCAGTATATATTGTTAATAGCACTCCTACATCTAACCCCGAGGAAAAGACGCACTCAGTAAGCATCTCCAAATCTCTCTCCCCATCAGCATATTGCTCATCGGCTTCGCACTGCGCCGCTTTCAAAACAATTACGACTAGTAAAAGTTTAAGACTTCTTTTCCCTCTCTCTCTCCTTCTTTCTCTTTCTACCTACTTCTTGTCGCTGGTAACGTCCTGCTGGGATTACAGTGTGCGCTGCCGAAATTAAGGGCTAAAGCGGAGTTAATCCCAATCAGCAGCGGACAAATTGAAAATAAACAGCTCCAGTGTGAAAAGAAATCTTCCTGCGAGGAGGAACGGCGCAAAGCAAGGGGGGAGGGAGGCTCCAGCTCCTTTGACACATGAGTGTTATAAACAGCTCAGGTCAGGAATCCTATAAAAGCCTCCAGCCAAATCTACCGTCCGAGTCAAGAAAAGAGGCGCAAGAAAGAGGCGCAGGCGAGCGCGGTCCCGCGCGGCCGCGGCTCGGAGCGCGCTCCCTACCTCGGCGTCCCGCTCCGCTCCGCGGCTCCCGCTCGAGCCCCGCGCCGCGCGGCGGGAGCTCCCTCCCCGCCCGGGACGCGCCGGGGAGGCTGCAGCCGTGACTGGCAGCTCGGGTGGGCGAGGCTGCGGAGGCTGGGCGAGGCGAGGCTGCGGAGGCGAGGCCGCGCCAGCGGGAGCGGGAGCGGGAGCGGCGCGGGCAGAGGACACCCCCTTCGCCCCGCTGCAGCCCGAGGCCGCGGTGAGGGGCGGCCGCCCCACGCCGCGGATCCCTGTCCCTGTCCTACACGCGTGGGAGTGGGAGCCCCAGGAGCGCAGGGGCCGCTGCGCGTGGCCCCCTCCACTGCAGCTCCTTCGGGTCTCTCCACGGCGCAGTGCGGGGCCGCGAACCGCTCGCTCCGGCCCTGCTGCGGCTGCCGCTTCCCGAGGGGAAGGAGGAGAAATGCACTAAAATCGTCAATACTAAAAAAAAAAAAAGGGGG
>JAVCKT010005857.1:0-10216 GCA_032273925.1 Rhynchotus rufescens | reverse complement strand
AACCCCCCTTCCGGCGCCCCCCCCCCCCCCGCCTGGTTCCGCCATTCAACCTGATTCCCCTCCTCCCCACTTTAACTCCTGCTACCCCTTACACTTACTCTTACCCGGCCTTCCTCCCATCCCCACATCTGGTTTCTATTGCTCGCTTACCTTGAAGTTTTCAGTAATAAAGATATTACGCAAACTACATCCACAGTTCTTCAGTCAAAAAAAGAAAGAAAAAAATAAAGAAAAAAAAGAAAGAGAAATGAAAGGAAAGGGAAGAAAAGAAGGCCCTTAACCCCTTCGCGGCCGGCTGCGGGGGCCGGGCTGCGGGCTTTGCCGCGCGGCTCCCCCGGCCGGGGACAC
Organism: Rhynchotus rufescens; assembly: GCA_032273925.1. Taxonomy (NCBI): domain Eukaryota; kingdom Metazoa; phylum Chordata; class Aves; order Tinamiformes; family Tinamidae; genus Rhynchotus; species Rhynchotus rufescens. Next base: position 9,868 of record JAVCKT010005857.1, on the reverse strand, counting down.
TGCGGGGGACACTCGCTACTGTCACTTATTGCCGGTGTCCGCGGGGGCAGCAGGAGCCGCCAAGGGGCCCGGGCGGCCGGGGGGGCGCAGTGTCGCGGGCCGCGCAGTGTCGCGGTCGCTGAGCTGGGCGCAGCGGGCAGAGCCGCGCGCTGCCAGCCCCGCTCCGCCCGCGCGCGGCCGCATCCTCGGCGAGGCCGTCCTAGGAACAGCCGAGGATGGATGGGTGGATGGATGGATGGATGGATGGGTGGATGGATGCAGCGCGGAGAGTGCGAACCGCTCGCACGGCTCCCTCGGAGCAGCGCGGCAGCGCGCGGCTCACTCCGGTTTCTGGTCCAAGAAAGCTTTCAGCGGATTTTCCTTTCTTATTCTCTTTATTACCTGCCTAATTCTTCCCTTTTCTCTCTTTTTTTTTCTTTTTTTTCTTTTCTTTCTCTCCCTCCAGCCTGGCTCCCCACCGCCACTTCAGCCCCTCTCGCTCCCCCGAGACTTAATAAAAAGCAAACCCCACTCAATGCCTGCGAGTCTCTCTTAAAAACTTCTCCTGGGCGGCCAGGGGGAATCCTCCGAGCCGGGAACGCTGCCCGGGTCCCGCAGCGTGAGCCCCGGCCCCACGGATCTGCAGACGCCCGCGCTAAGGAGCGCCCCGGCGCGCGCGTCCGCGCTGTGCGCGCGCGTGGAGTCCACGGTTTCCAGTGGGTCTCTTTCCAGAGCCATTAAAGTGGCGAACCATCAAGCAGCCTAAGAGAGAAGTGACGTTCAGGTATTTTTTAAGTGCTGGGAGGATAAGAAACCGTGACATTATCCTTGGCCTCGTTATATTCGGCAAATTTGCCGCGAAAATAAAAGCAACGAAAAAAAAAAAGAGAGGAGAAAGAAAAAAAAAAAGAAAAAAGAAAAGAAAGAGAGAGAAATATACTCCAGGATAGGGCAGGGGGAGGTTTATTTGTTAATTTATTTATTTCCGCAAGTCCCGCGGAGCCGGGGCTCTGGGAGGCAGCCCCTCTTGCCCGTGCCGGGAGGGGGCTGCCTGGGGTCTCTCCGTCGCGGCACTCAGCCAGCCTCTCCTTGCATTTAACTTTAACGAAAAGTCGATTAGTTCCCAATCAGGACTAATCCGCTGCCCCGCGGAAAGGATCTCAATAAAACCCTCTCTCTAATGGCCAATTTGTGTCCATGGAAGCGAGAGATTAATTCGGGAATCGTTACCGAGCGGCTGCTTGCAAATACCTGGCGATGTGGTGCAGGGCAGCTACCCGGGGAACCGCTTTTCTCGGCCGTTTTCGTTTGGCTGGGCTGGCTCCGAAATCCCCCCAGTGAGTTTGTGGGCGGCTGCCGCAGCCCCGTTAGCTGGAGCGGAGCCCCGCGGACATAAAAGCGGCCGCCGCTCCGCGCCCGCGCTGCTCGGCCGGGCTCCTTGTCCCCTCCCGCCGGGCCGGCTGTGCCACCCTCGGGAGGAAGGGGACAGGGCCCGGCCGAGGGGTTCGGGGCTCCGGGCCCGGTCCGGGGCTCCGGGCCCGGTCCGGCTGTGGGGACCGGGAGGGCTCCGCCGCCCAGGGGCGAGGGCAGCATCCCCGCCAGCGGCACCGGCGGCGGGAGCAGGGACAAAATGGTACGGAAGGCGACACGATCTCCTCGAAATGCGAGCTCGCCATTTTCCCTTCGAGTGACCCTAAATATGGCTCTTCTTTATAAAAAAATATATCCGAAAGGGAAGGGCGAAAAAGCAGCTGAAAGACTCTGCACTCTGCAGAAATCCACTTGAGATATACGTATATATACACACTTTAAATCGAGACCACTTTCAGCTACATTGGCTTTATTTATTTATTTTAAGGTATCACCCCCCAAAAGTCTATTCCTACGAGCACTGGAAAGCTCAGCTTAGAGCAAAATGGTCCTGCACTTAGGGGGCAGCTCACCTAGAGCATGTCCCTGGTGCGGGAATCACTCGGCTCCCACATCCCGGCCGAACCAGCTGTTCTCTCCCAGTGCCGCAGCCTCGGCACCGCCGGCAGCCCCGGGGGGACAAGAGCAGCTCACGGCAGCCTTGCCCGGGTCATTTAGGAGCCGCACTTTCTTTTTCTTTTATTGAGGCAGAAGCAGGCACGGCTACTGGGGTGAGACCTGAGTGTGCAGAGCGGGCGACAGCGAGTGAATCCTGCACCTCGAGCGCTGAAAGAAGAAGAAAAAAATCCGCTCAATTTCTGAACTCCGCTTCGTGCCGCGGCCAGGGGAGGCGGCGGCGGGAGCGCCGCGCCGGGGGAAGGCGCTGCCTCCCCATCCCCATCCCCATCCCCATCCCCGTCCCTCTCCAGGCCGGCCCCGGCCCCGCCGAGGCTCCCCGGACACCGATCCAGGTGCCCTTCCCGGAGAGGCGGCGGCGGCTCCTCTTAGCGGGGAGGGAGGTGGGGAGACAGGGAATCGTTCACACCGTCCCCTCTTCGGCTCTCTGGATGCTTCTGGCTCTTGGAAATTATCTCCAGCTTGTACTCCTCCGTCTCTCTCGCTTTTATTTATTTATTTATTTATTGGATCACTCTAGGGCTGCGAACTCCTTTTGTACCGGACCTAGATCTAAAGACGACCTATTTATAACTCCGCTGCTAGGACAGAGAGGCAGGAGAGAAGGAGAAAAAAAAAGTATTTGCACTAATCTCCCCAAACGCTTTTACTTTTTTTTTTTTAATTACTTTTTTTTATTATTACTTTTTTTTTATTACTTTTTTTTTTTTTAAAACTTTTTTTTTTCCCTCCTCTCTCTCTCTCTCTCTCTCTCTCTCTCATTTCCAGTGGCATGGAGACTGCATCTTTATTTCTTTATTGCAGGCACGGAGTTTACCTAGCAACAGTGTCACTGGTAGCTCCTGCCCCGCGTTCCAGGCCTGGCACTGGCACCGAGCTGGGCGCATCGCTCTGTCCTGCCCTCAGGGCCTTTCCTCCCTCCTATATATACATGTATGAAATATATATATATATAGGTATGCAATGCCTGATATTATTAAAGCACATTCTTCCTGTCACAAAGCAGCTTATCGGGAATCGGGCCCGACCCAGCCCTCTGCCTTCCAGCCCAGCTTCGGAAACTTTATTATATCCGCGCATCCGCGTAACTCTGTATCTGCATTTCTGCGCCTCCTCCCAAGAAGGGCAACCCGCCTGGGTCCAAGATGCCGGTTGGGGACCAGCCCCGGCCCCGGGCGCTGCTGAGAGCGGCCCGAGGCCTCCGCCCCGAGCAGCGCGGCCGCGGAGCCGCCGGCGCCGGGGCCGGTGCTGGCACGACCCGCTTGGCCAGCGGAGCCCGAGGGGGAACCAGGCAGCCCGGCGGCAGCCAGGCTCGGCAGAGCGCCCTGCGCAGCCCAGCTTCCAACAACCACCCCTGTCCCTCTCCCTCTCTCCTTTTTCCTCCCCGCTCTCTCCCTGTCTCTCTTTCCTCTAAGGCCGGGCTCACGCCGAGGCTGCGGCTGCTGCCTCCCGCCGCCCCGCGCCGCAGCCCGCACCAGCCTCCCGCTTTCCCCCGCTTTTGTCCCCAAAAAACGATGGCCCCGGCTCCTCGGGAGCCCCCCGTGACGTCACCAAGCGCGGGCCAATGGGAGGGCGGCGCAGGTGAGGCCCAGGTGTCCTCCGCGCCGCGGGACCCCGCGCAGCCCCCGCGGCGCCGGGCCCGGAGCTGCCGCGCGCTCCGCAGCGGCCCCAGCGCGGAGGAAGGGGGTTATATTTAAATCGCCATCATAAGATAGAAATTTTCAGGGGCTCTCCAGAAATTCCTTCCTGCAGGGAAAAATCCACTCGCTATTAATCCCCTCGATACTTTCCACTTGCGTGTGACCTTGCCGGACCCCACTCTTAGGTCAGGGGCTATTTTTTGCCTGAATCAGAAGACCCAGCGAAGGGAGGGCAGAGCTGCCCCCGAGCTCAGCGGCCTCCCCGCGGGCCGGGCCACGGCTGCCCCGCCGCCCCTCGCCGGGCACCCCAAAACGGCGGCATCCCCGGCTGCCTCCCCGGGGGCGCCGCCGCCCGGACGCCGCGCTGAGGGGCTCCCAAAGGGAATGTCCCCCGCGCACAACGCGCGTGTGGCCGCTGGCACCCGGAGCACCTGTCGCGGCGGAGGCGGCCGCGAGCGGCTCCCCGCGACCTTGTGAGCGGGGCAGAGCCGGGACAGCCCGCGGCGCCGGGGCAGCGGGGCGGGAAGGGGCCGCGCAGGGACGGGCGAGGCGGCTCCGGCCGCCGGCCCCGGCCCTTCCTCGCGCTCGGAGAGATGTTTGTCCTCGCAGTCGTTAGCAAACAAACCAGCTTTCCCTTCCCACTCCCCAAGGCGCTCACAACCACCCCTAAAACATGCGAGGACAGACCTCGTCCGATAAGGCAACCTCGGTCCAGAGCTAGCAATGACAACCGTTGTTATCATCATTATTTCTCGATTCTAATCATGTCCCAGTCAGAGATCCCAGCACCGTACCGGGCAGTCAGTGCACAGTCCGCCCAGCTCTCCGTGCAGTGACTGCCGAGGGCTGCTAAAGCAGCACGGCTGAGGCGCCCACAGCCACGCAAAGGGCAGCGGCCAGCGCGGGCTCCGGGGCTCCCACGCAAGAGCCCCTCCAGGGCAACCCCCAAAGAAAAACAAAAATTCCTTTCTTCAGTGGATCTCTGTCAGATTACTTTGGGGCTGGAAATAAGGAGGGCAGAAGTTTTTGTTTGGTTATTTCTTGTTTTCTTTTCCTGTTTTTCCTGTGTGTGCACGTGGGAGGCAAGGCGCGGACGAGCTCCTTCCCGCATTGCCCTGGAAAGGGACAGGGGCAGCATGAAGACGCACAGGACACGGCTGCTGCCTCTCCCGGGCCCCACAGCAGCCCTGCGAGCTCCAAGCAGCAGTGGGTCATAGCAGGGGCTTAGAGCTGCTCTTCAAATCTCCTAGACTATTGCTGTTATCTTTGCTTTTCTGTTACTCGTTTGCTTGTTTATTTTTTTTAAGCTTTCCAGGAACGCTGCTTTTCCTTAATTTTTTTTCTCGAGTCCCACAAAAGACTCAGATCAAGCCTAAGTGCACCAGAGCCAGGCAGAATCAAGGGGAATCCAGATTCAGAAGTCTGCAGGAGACTCCAGAGCTGCTCTTCCACACAGAAGGCATCAAAGGAGATTTGCCAGCAGCAGAGCAGGCTGAGGGGCAGCCTCGCTGCACATCCCCATGGATGGCCCACACTTACTGCAGTCTCACACCCAGGGGAGCACCCTAAGGCAGAAAAGCTGAGTCTCAAGAAAATAATTTCTCAAGGTCACAAGTCACAAAATCTGTTGATCATTGGAGAAAGAGCCCAGGCACTGCTGCCTTTCTCTCCTCCTGAGCAGCACAGCAGCCCACTCTGCTCCACTGCCAACCACGCACCAGGCCCCAGAGCTTCATCCAGAAATGCCATATCCACCAGGAGACATGGAGACAGGAAGAGCTGGAACTTCCACTGGTTCTGAGCTCCTTTAGCTTCCTCTGCAGATGGTAAAACTTGCAGCAGCCCAGACAAAACCTGCTCTCTCCCCTCTAATTTCGGCTGCCTATTCAGAAACTCTGGTGCTGGGCACCTAGACTGCAGGACAGCAAGGCCAGTGATCTCAGCTGTGGCAACAGCTCTGACCAGTGATCACCCTTAACTTGTGAGGGGTCACTGCTCACCAAACCTTCTCAACAGGAGTAAGATTAGACAGAGCCTCCATAAGAGCCTGACCCAGAGCACTAGAAAACCCACCATCAAGCCAGGAGCAATGATGCACTGTGAATTGTCACCTCGTTGGCTTCAAGATCAGAAGGACAAAAAAAGAGGGAACAAAATCAATAGCAATGCAAATGAGATGAATACAAACCCTCCACAGACACCATGGTCAGGGATGGAGGCAGCCTGTTGCTGCTCAGATGCTGGGACGAGGTGGGAGGACAGTCAGACAGACCTTCTCTAAGATGGAAATGACAGTCCATCAGCTGAGCCCCAGGGCCACCTGTGTCCTCCCTGCTACTCAGATTTATAGAGTGTAACATTTTAATAAAAAACACACACACCTCTCCACTTTGGTGCATTAAGAGATTTCTAGCAAAACACTGTAATGTTGCTATAAATTTCCCTCCCAGCACCCTCACAAGTAATAACTCAAGCCCCAGCATTTTGTATTTAATGTTTATTTTGATGGCTGCATTCCAGAAAGAAAAGGGGAAAAAAAAAAAAAAAAAAAGAGGCAAAAGCTAATCAAATGCCCTCCCCATTGCTATTAGCCTGATGTTTTCAATAAAAGTTAGTGCAAACTGGGAAACAAACACTTGGAAAAAGAAAGGAGGAAAACAAGAGCACTTGGGCAAAATTCTCCTTGACATCTGCCAAGGCCTGGGTTCAAATCCTGGCTTAAATTACAGATGTCCTGCCAGGGGTTCTCATTATGGCCTCCTCCCTTGGCACATTTGGACAGCACCCCAGGGAGCTGCACCTGTGTTGAGGAAGGCTCAGGAATGGGATGCTCCATCACTACAGGGAAGGAGTGAGACATATGGAGCCTGGGGCTAAAATAGCAAAACCTGGACATTGTTCTTGGCCAAATAATCTGGGGCCAGAATACTGAGGGCACAGCCTTCAGGTTGGAGGTACACAGCAGAGCTACTTAAAGCTCTCAGAGCACCTGCTTATCTATGAAGCTACCAGTCCTTCTCCTTCACCAGCACTAAGTGCACACTTGCTACTGAAAAAAAAGGAAAAGAAACCACACAGACATCCCTACCATGATGCAGCAAGACAAACTAGAGGTATTTTCTAAGCAAATTAATATTCCAAATAATGACTCCTTACTCTGGTGAGAGTAGCTTAAGTCTTCATAGAACAGCAAATATTTACCTAGAAAAGGAGGATCTAAACTTCTCATTGCTTAAACAGAAACATCAGCCCTTGAACTTACCTTAATTCACACATAGGAAAAACAAAGCAAACAAATCCTGCAGAATGCAGCAAAACCACAAGCCCAGGTAGTCAGTTAGTAAGAGACAGGCATCAAATTTAGAGCCAGGGTATATATATATGTATGTATAGAGAACACCTGAAGCAAGCCTGAAAAAACTCTACAGTCAGGTCAGGTGAAACTCATATGTATGCAGCTGACCAGAATAAACCAAAGAGTCACCAGATTTAAATGGTGCGGGAGAGGTTGGGTTATTCTCTTTGCTTGGCATAGTTAATTCCTCATCTAATAATATAAGTGCATACCAGCATGGCTGATCCTACCTTCATGTGCATTAATTCAGTTACAGTTAGATGTGGATTTTTCCAGTACTGTGGTCATGACTTCCAGCAATAAAGAAATCTATCAGCTTGTATTAATTCTTATAGTAACCCTGACATAAATTGCATATTTGTGAATAAGTGCTCACAGGAATTATTAGGAATGAGGCCTGTTTCTGCTAAAAGGACTTTGTTTTGTCTGTGCGTCTCTGAAATTTCCATGCCATCTGAAAGGACTTCTGCACTGCATCCAGTCATATCAAGCAATCAAAGGCAACAACAAAACCTCACATCACAGAGTGCCAAAATACATCCCTCGTGCCTGTGGTCCCTACCATTGAGCCTCTTTTTTTCTGCAGTAGTAGTAGCATGAAACAAGCATCAAACCTTGGTCCCACGCACGCCAGTAAGAGTGGAGATGTGGCTGCCAGCAAAGGTCAATAAGGCTTTCAGATCTCCCTTTCAGAGCTAATGTGATTATTTCTGTCTGAGCTAATCCCGGTTCCACATGTGTGGCAGGAGGTGTGCATTAGGTGTGCGTGAAGCCGTGCCCGCTGTGCTGGGAGCCAGATGCTCGTGGCAGCGGGGAGCTGCCCAGCTCCCTTCCCGGGCTGGGAAAGGCTCGTGGCTCCTTGCCAGCGATTGTCAAAACGGTATTTTCCGCCAGAGGAGAAGGGCTGAAAAACAGCTCCGACCTTTCCTGATTGCAAGATGTGTTTGCTCTAGTGACTGCAGTGCTGAGGGCAGTTCCAATGGAGGCAGCACTGGTTTTACACCAAAAACCTGGTCCTTCACTCTCTTTTCACTCTTAAACAGAAACTTTAGCTGAGTGGACAATAACTCTGTAGGGCAGGGCTGCTAAACACGCTGGCAAAAAGTATTAATCAAATATGTCTTTGCTAACTGGGCAACATCTGCTCGGTGAATAGTTTTGGGGACTTTTTGACTCGTTTTAAGCAATGCATCAGCCTGTGTTCCCATGGGTATGAAATGTGAAACAGTTGTTTCTGGAAGGGTTAAGTCACATCTTTTTTACCTGTTATGTATATTCCTATTTTCCTTCCCAGCAGAATTCTCTATAGCAGACTTAGTATATTGAATACTCAGGCTCTTTACATATATATATAACAAATTAGATGGATGATATCATGGTGTTTTATACAAGGCATTTGACTCCTTAGTATTTGACTCAATTCAAAAAAGGAGAACTTTAATGATGCTTAAAATGGATAATGCTGTTGTGAAGAAGGGCTGGATGAGTTTGGGTTGATCATGTTCCAATAATCAGAATCAGCAAGATTTCCAGACAGCCTGGAAAAGAGCATGGAGTCCAGGGATGTGGGCTTTTTTTTTTTTTTAATGTACATACCTACATATATATATATATATATACACACACACACACACACCACAAGGCACTGCAAAATTCTGAAAGAAGTTTAGGAATTCATCTTCAAGGCCTTGAGCAGCAGGAAGGAAAAATATTCTCTAAGAAGCTTAAATTGACCCAGTAGACTGACAACCAGTTCCAAGAAACTCAGCATTTTATTCTGTATTATTATTATTTTTTTTTTACTAGGTTAATATTCTTTTTATAAGGAGAATGGGAATAACAGTTCACTCTGGATGACCGGAGTGATTTACTTCAACTGCATCAGCGCTCTTCCAGCTCATATTCAAAGCAGCTCTTGGGTGATATTTCCGGGGGTAGGGGGGGCAATGCAATTGTGTGATGCCATTTAAACAAAACAGAAACCTGAAATATGATTTTTTTATATTTCTTGAGGGACGAGAGGAGATTTGTTTTAAAAACTTTCAGTCGCCTTAAATCCATAAATTTATTTTACCCCAGGACAAGCAGTGAGGATGAGATCACCGAACTGCACGGATGAACCGAGACCCCACAGATCCCGCGGAAACACTTTGGGTTCCTGCTGCCTTCGAGGATGGACTGAAACTCTACCCCTCGTGCCGTGTCCCGCTCCCTGGGGACGCCCCTTCTGCATTACCTGGGGCTGCAAGCCCGCCAGTGCCCGCGTTTGGGGAGGTCCAAGGAAACCTGCTGCCAGATGCGGTGGGAATGGCTTGGAGGTGTCTCCCTGATGCCGCCTCCTGGCTGGGATTTCACACCCGGATGCCGCAGGCTGCTCCAGCTACCGGCCCCTATCCCGCCTGGGCACGTGTTCCTTCCAAAGACAAGCAGGCTGGTGAGCACGGTGGTTGCAGCTTTCTCAAAGCCTGTGAGGTAGCAAAGGGCACTGCAAGAACCAGGGCGTCATATTTGTGTGCCCTGTGTTTGGTTAACAGAAGCTGCACGGAGCCCATTAAGCTCTTAGGCTGCGCTCCTTGGAAATCCCTACAAAGCTAGAATAGCAAAAGGAAAAAACAAACCAAAGTGTATTTTTGACTGAGGATGCAAGATTTCATTTCTATCCTTTCTGTTGTAGATATGGTCTGGAGAAACTCCACATTTAAAATTTTTAGTCTGGTTTATTGTAACTCTTTATTTATTCTTTTTTTAAAAAACTTTTTCTCTTTTCTCTTTCTTTTTTCCTTTCCTTTCCTTTCCTTTCCTTTCCTTTCCTTTCCTTTCCTTTCCTTTCCTTTCCTTTCCTTTCCTT
>JAVCKT010005856.1:0-36673 GCA_032273925.1 Rhynchotus rufescens | reverse complement strand
TCCATGCACATCAGTTACTGCTCTGAAACACAGGGAAGTCAAAAGAAGAAAAAAAAAAAAAGGAAAAAAATCCCAGATGTTGCACTTGATTTTATATCAGACTCTTTGCTACCTGTGTGGCCTTGGCAGAGCACTGGGTCTTCTTGGACGTCAGCTCCCATGTTCCTGCTGGATTCATCCTAAGACGCAGAGCTGGCTGGTGGTCAGAGAGATGAAGCCAAACTGCAGCTTTTCCCTTCTTCCACTCCCAACCCGTGGGCTGTGCTCCAGTACCTCTGCCGAGAAAAGGAAAGAAGCTTCTTTTAGTCAAATAAAACAAAGATTGAAAGGGTGAAAGTGAAGGACCAAGAGTTGCAGGTGGGAAGACACCAAATAACTGGAATGTGGCAGCTGTTTCTGTAGGGTTTACTCCTGTAGACAGTTACCAATCTCTTGTACCCTCCTGTCTGCTCTGTCCCCAACTCTGCCTTGGAGCAATGGAGCCTCCCTATGTGTTTCTTTCCCAGCTCCTGCCCCTCCATGCACAAAAGCAACGTGTCCATGCAGCTGTAAACACCAGTCATCCCACTCTGCATCTCTACACAGCTAACAAAATCTGCCAATTCTGTCAGTTGTGGGGTTTGGAGTTTTCCCTGCTCAACTTGTAGCCACTATCCTTTTCTGCATGAACACCTAAACTCAGAATTAAGCAAACCTTAGCTCAGAGCATCAGAATTGCCTCTGTGCTTTTAAATCCTTCCCATTTATTTTCACAAAATCAGGTTTGCTTTAGCTACTTCCAGTTGGAAAGATATTTTCCAAGGTGAAGGACAGGTCTCCATCTTTTCAGCACTACCACTCCTATTGCCAACCAGAAAGACCAAGAAGTGTCTCCAAGACCAACAGGTCCTACAGCTGTCCATGCATAGAGGGTGTACCACCATCCTCAGGCTTGGATTTGGACATTTTGCACTACGGCCGGTTGGAAACAGGGGCACTCAGTCATCTCCCTTTCCTTTATATGTTACAAGTACTGAAATGCAGCTAAGTTGGGAGGATTTGGGTAGTCTGGTGGACAGCTGGTTTTGTAAAGTGATATACAAGTGAGCTCAGGAGATTATTATATTTCAAGGTAACTGAAGCTTATTTCTGTTTTTACATATAAAGATCTGCTACCTTTTGGCAGAAAGTTCTCAACATAAGGCCTCACTTGAAGAATCATGTACCCAACATCCCTGTGCTCAGGTTAGGTGCTGCCGAACAATTTCAAGCTTGCAAGGTCTGTATTTGTGCAGCACCATCCACAGCAACCCACATCAAAGACACTGAGATCCCGGTGACTCCTAAACCTCACTCTTTGCCTTCAAGCAAGTGGCCAAGCCACCGTCTTGCAGCTGGAAGATTTCAGATCTCCAGGCAGTCCTTTAGCAATCATCTTGCCCAAAAGGTTCGGTCTCGAAAGAGCAAAAAAGAGAATGTGGATCGGTATCTTTGGGACTCAAAGGCCAGGAAAACCTTTCTTCTCAGGGCCCTGCTGGATTCCTGAACTGCCAGGCCACTCCAAGTGCATTTCCATGTTGTGCTAGCAGTAATGGGAAATGACAGCCGATGAAAGCTGCTATTCATGTGCTCCTGAAACAGTTCTCTACCCAGCTCCTCATCCCAGCCCCTAGATGAGATTCACTATGGCATGAGTCTAAACACAGAGCGCAAAGAGCCTTGAGAAGGAACCACCAGCCCCAGCAGCTCGGTCTGGCTGCGTTTGGTGCCAGGAAGGCGCTTCCTGACGATGCATCACAGCCAGAGCCATGTCAAGCTGTATCCTGTGTCAGGCTGTACCCCGACTCTGCTGTGCAGTTGAAGTAGCAAGGGTCCATCTTCAGGTCATCTTCAGGTCATCTTCCTTTTAGCTGATATTGTGTTTCAGGTTAGATGCTGATAGTCGCCAAGGGTCTGTCTTTATATCTCTGTAGGTTGCTTCAGTCTCACAAAAACGCTCACCAGATGTGTGTAGACACACACAGAGACACACACAGATATCAAGCACAATATTTGCTACTCTGCTACTTATCTGCATCCGGCCCCTTTTGTCCCTGCGGGAGTCAAGCTGTTTTATTTGCTACAGGAGTGCTGAATGCAAGAAAATATGGCAGCAATGATTCCCACACCAACTTCAGATGTCTCCACATGGGATTTTTGTGCCTGAGCTCAATTCCTTTTGCAGGCGATGCCTTCAAAAGACAATTCCCCTGACACATCAAAAATCCTAAATTCCCCAGACACTCGACTCGTGTGTGTCTAGACACAAAGACTTTTTACTTTTGGCCTTCAAAAGCATCTTCTTTTCACCTTTGACTTTCTGTGGGAGTAATCAACTGAGGTAAGTTACCGCACAAGGTGTCTAAAATCCAGGTTGGAGCCAATCTGTTATATCCTAGGAAGTTCCAAGGATTGAGTCGTAGGTTGGAAAACAGGAAAGGGTTTCTGAGAAGACCCATGAGAACGGCTGAACAGCTGGAAAGCCCTGGAGAGCATGCCATGAGTGGAAGAGGCAAGAAAATTTTTCTAGTTTGACCTTTTCTTTGTAAGAGAAGGGACTTAAGACATACTGGATCTGAGGCTGTGGCAGAGCCTTTGGTCATTCATTGAGCTGTCTAAATCTGATCAGCTGAATCTGGATTTAATCTTCTCCCGGGGCAGGTTGGTCAGCTGTACAGCAGAATGTGAATGAATTCTTACGTCACTACTTCACAGTTCTAAGACTTAGTGAATGTAAATAATTCTACCGTAAAAAACACCATGAGGGCATTAAGAAATTATTCCTATCCATTCGCCCTAAGACTGAGAGACAAAGAGTCCAAAAAAAAAGGGTAAAACATCTTTTTTGAAATCTGTGAAAACTCTCCAAAAATAAATAAAGAGATCTCCCCTCTAAAACTCTGATTGTAGTATCAAGAAAGGAATTTCTGCACAGACTAATTAAATACATACACTTCAGCAGAGAAAAACTTGCTTCATAATGAGATAATGGCAGCAGGCCAGGATCAGCAATCAGGTGCCTCTCCTCCACGATCCCCTGATGGGGCCATGACTGCTACAAAAGAGGACAAACCCAATTCCTTTGTCGTGATCCAAACCCCCTGGGCTCATCCTTCTGTTGGGACAAGCCCTTCTCTCTCTGCCTTGGTATTCACTGAAAGAGCTGTCCAAGAGTGTACTTACTTATCCAGTCTTTGGAGCTGAGGCCTGATCATTCATGGTTCACTCATGGTTCATTGAGGCCATGGTTCACTCATCAGGCACCCTCTGAAAAGCTCCATCAACTGTAAGGGACAAAGGGATGAGCTAAGATGCAGGAGTGTCCTTAGCTTCCTAAAGCCGAAAGCCAAAACTCTATCAGCCACCAGCCTCAGAAGAAGCAGGAATATTTAAAGAGGTCTATGGTAAGGGTCTGAACCAATCTCCTCCCAGGGCCTCATCATTGAATTTCTTGTTTTGCCTGACTGAAGAATAAAATAAATGCTACTCTTCTACCACAGAAGATTATTCTGCCCTGTATTTTAGGGCAAACTCAAGGTGGGAGGGGAGGAAGAGGACATGATTTCATGTCTATATGTATCTATATTCTACCATCTTCCTTTCAGCCTTTAGAGGCCAAGGACATGCAGCAACAGGATTTTAGCCTTTTCATGCTTTTTTTAGGATATGGTATAGCAAGGAATTTTGCATGAGCTGGGAACAGCAGAAGCAGCAGGACCAGGGGGATGCCATTGACTGTGAAGGTTTCCATTTCCACAGAAAGCTTAAAAAAAAAAAAAAATGTCAGCCAAGTCAACTCAAGAAAAAAAAATGGCAAAATAAACCCAGACAGATGCCTCCTGCACAAAAACAGCCAGTGCCTCCGAGACAAGAGGCTCTAAATAAATAATCAACAAGTCTTAAAGCTGAATGCACAGTGGCTGTTTGCATCATCAATAATTGAGCGGGCTTTTATTTACTCATTCTGGTGACAGAGCAGATCAAGAGGAGCTCCTCAGAGACCATACACCAGGGATGGCCGTTGCTTTGTCACTGCCATTCAGTTCCTGCCAGCGGTTTGCTCCTGCACACCTCTGGCTGCACTCGGCTTGCTGGCAATGAGAGCACAGAACCAAGCTGTCCTCAACCCCTCGGAGCACTGAGCTCCTGCCTTGCTGACCCATTTGCCTCTGTGCTAGCCCACGGGGGCACATTTGAGCAATGACCTGCATCAGGAAGATATAGGTCCTTTTTGCTGCTGAAGCTGTAGGACACTGGTGTCCATCAGGGAGCTGCTGCACTCTTTGAGGAGCACTGATCTCCAGCAGTAATGCCAGCAGGAGGGAAGAGTGGTGGTCGCAACCAGTGTTTCCAGTGTGTGAGAGAAGTGGGCTTAGAGCTATGTTCCTAGAAGATCAAGAGACATTCCAAGCAGGCAGCAGTGAGTTATTTAAACCAGTTAAAGTTGCAGTTGAAGAAGGCTTCCAGATTTCTTGTGTCCTTGTAGGATATTGTTCCATCTCAATGCAACGTGGAGCTTTTCAAAGTTGGTAATAGTTTTGTGTAACACATCATGTCAGGTCACCATGGGAAGGAATCCTTGAAGAGCATTCTGGTATGGGATTAAGTAGCCTTAGCTGGAGCAAGTTTTAATAGGACGCCATGTTCTGGACTCCTCTCTTAAAAGACACAAAGGATTTTTTTTTTTTTTTGAACAAAAAGATATACCTATAGTGGTGAAGAAAGCCTTGTTAGTGGCCCAAACTCCTTGAAATGCTTCAAAAGAATTAATAACCATATGAAAAAAAATACCAATCAAGCTGGTAAACCTCAATTTCACATGATGCCACCTCCCAAATATTTCACTCCGGAATGCTGTGAACCACCAACTCTTCTTTCAGCCAATGGCAAATCCTGTGATTGCTGCTACTTTCCAGGATCAAATCTTCATATCTCCTCATGGACAAGCAACTATAGTGAAACTGCCCAGTTATATAATAGGAGCAGAAGCTTGTGTGCTAATAACCCAACATTTAGGTTGCTCATTATTCAGCTACAGTCTGATCAAGCCACAAAGAGGAATGGAAAAGAAAACTTCCCATTTCTTTCCTTAACAGCCACAGAGGAGAGAAAATAGGTGTGTGCCATTCCTGCAGAAGTTACCTTTTTGTCCACAAAACATGTACCTGGAGACCCAAGGATCCAGACTCTGTCTCAGTTTCACTTAATTATGTATCAGGTCCTATAGATCCATTTAATTGAAACAAATCAGCAAGCAGTGAAAACTTTTTTGCTCTTTATCTCTCAGAAATTGCATTTCTTTCCTCTTCAGGCTCAAGGACGACAAGGATCCAGAGCTCAAGGAGGCTCCAACTACACTTGGGCTCTCTGACCCCATCCATCCGCTGTGACAGTGTTAGGTGGCTGTAGGTGACCTGAGATGGCCAACCCAGAGCAGACACCTGGGTCTTCACAACGCAACAACCCCCAAGCAGACCCTGTCAGAACAATTTCCCTCTGAACAAGATCTTTATCTGATCCTGTTGCTCACCCAGCTGTCAATCTAGGCAACTGTTTTAGCAGATATCTGATAACCAAAATGCATTTCTATGCTTAAAGAGTTCACAGCTGGGTTCTTATTTCTCATATAGCTGTGAGGGGATTAGGGCTTTGCACATGGATCCTGCCAAGATGGTCTCCTCTCCTGCCCCGGGCACCTTGGTCTGCTGGTTCCCAGTGGACAAGGCTCATTGCTGGCCTCAAGTTGGGATATTTGGTGTTAGTATTCATACCTGTTTCCTGCAGGAATGTGAGTTGCTTCAAGGCTCACCAACCAGCATCAAAATACTAATGCTTGTCAAAATTTGTGCTAGAAGAAAAAAAAAAAAAAAAAAAGGTCATTAAATTTATATTGCAATGCAAAGTCATTTTTCAGTTTTGTGATTTTTTTTCCTTAAAAATAAATTATTTCTGTTCTCCCCCCCAACACACAACCCTCACCCACCCCACCCAAACCATGCCTCAGCTTGCACAGGAAATTTTGCTTTTTGCATTGGGAAAAATCCCCGAACAGTGCTGAGTGAATCATCCTGGCAGAAGGCCAGCACGTTTCAGCTCCGATGTATTGCCACACCACCTCTGGCTCCCCACCGGGGAACGGCAGCCGGCGCACAGCAGCACGGAGCACAGCCAAACACAACCGGCTCGCTTTTCCAGTAAAACATGTCACTTCACATCGCAGGAAAGGCTGATTTGCCTCCTTCTATAGGTACATTCGCGTAAGACGCCTTGCTATAGAGCAAGCTTTCCTATAGGACCGGTCCTGGTCATATCTCTTAGACCTCGCTCCACCACAGTCTTGGATTAGATCCTGCTTACTCTCTCAAGGAAAGCAGTGTGCAGTGACATATCTAGAACATGTTCCAGTTTGCAATAACATGGCACAAGAAAAAGGTTCTCTGGCCTCACCTCACTGAGGCCATGAGACTTTGCAGCCTTCTCAAACGCTACTTTTAACCAAGCTTTTCTCTCGTGTTGTTTCCCAGCTCATGGCAGAATTGAGAAGCAGCAGAACTTCACCTCTGGTGCTCCCTGTGTCATGGTACATGGACGCTGCATTTCAACCAGTGAGATGAGCATTTGGCAAAGCTGTAAGCAACTGCAGAGTAGCCTGATAATGGGAAACGTCAGGAAACTTAATAACTACGGAGATTAGCACCCTGTCTCCAAAACATTGTTGCTGCAATCAGCCAGCATTTTATACATCATGTTGACAGCTATGCACGAATTGTGAACAGTTTCCGATCTCATCCAGACTTGCTGAGGCTCAAGCAGCTCCACCGGCTTCACCGAAGCTCATTTGGATTTATGCAGGCTCTGCCGACATCGGAACCAGACGTGATGCACTGCTGCCCACCAGCTTCTCCCAGCTGCACCACTGGGTGGCTTGCTGCAAAAGGAGGATGTAGAAAATGTTCCTTGGGGCTCCATCCTTGGCCAAAATCAGGCCAGCCTGCAGCAGAGCTGCAATGATTTACAGCAGAAGGGTCCAGGTCCAGGCTGCAGTGGGATCCATGAAGAATTAGCTGCTCAGTATAAACAAGAGCAATGGGAAGGTTCAGCAGAGCGGGTATGAGCACAGTGCATCTCCGCAGCTTGGGCATGGGGCAGTTCTAATGCACCTTCCCTCCTAGCTAAGCGGCCTGGTGGAAGCCGAGATGTTTGTCACAACCGGCTCTGTAGCTGCTTTCTTCCCCACCATCCCGGCCCTGTGCCAGGCCCATGACCTCGCTTCTTCAGCCAAGCTCTCCCCATTAGCTGCAGCATTCCCCAGGGCTCCTCGAGGCTTTCCTTAAACCTGTGCTAACAGACGGGATTCTGACAAGAACATCCCCTGAAATCCCTCCCGGGGCTTCCCATGATTTTCGGAGGCGCTCAGGGCCGCTCATTTGCATCAGACATCTCTAAAAACAAACAAAGAAACATAAGAAATCTCCTCTCCAAACCTTTCAAAATGAAAAACAAATGACATGATTAATTATTCTGGGAAGGGCTGTTTATAGTTTGGACCCCATAAAACAGGAGGCCTGATTTAATACCCTATCCAAGAATGTGCTGGTTTTCATTTCAGCACAATCAAGACCTAAATCTGTGTCTCTCTCCCTCATATGAGCTGGAAATGGTTTTATATTCCATCTTGCTTTAAATTATATACATCAAGTTTATAATGGGACACGGTCTATTTTGTTGCCAAAACCTGCCCTGCAAGATCATCTATTAAACTGTATTTATTTTTTACGACAAACAAGGAAAATGACAAAACAGCTACTGAGCTTCGGCTAATGAGGACCAAATGCCTCCCCAGGCACCGGTCATAATGCGCTTGCTTGTACAGTAGCTGTGTTAACTCCTACCTGCAACCACCTAAGGGAAATGGGCTGCCCGACAGTCCCTAGGGATTGCAACCTTTACCATCCGCATGAGACCTGGGAGTCAGGAGCTGGATCCCGCTGGATGCAAGAAAGCCCCATCTGGGTGGGAAGCATCAAGGCTTGCAGTGATGCAAGAGGAGGGAGCCTGAGTGATGAAGGACCCTTGCTGGGTCCTGGGTGAAGTGAGGTCCATGGGAGAGCATAGGGCAGTGCGAGGCCATCGCCAGAGCAGCGCTGCACCATCATGTTTCAGAACCTCGGGATTTGGGCTTCATTCAAGTTCCCAAGGTCTTCCTGAGGGCTGTCACATCAATGCCAAGTGGGAAGGACCAGCCACAGACACTGGGAGCTGCCTCCAACACGTACCCCCACTCCTGCTTTTAACTTACTGTATTCCAAAGGAATCATTTTGTTGGTCTGTGAAATACACCTGGAACTGTTCGGTTTTGACTGTCTTTCAATGCAACAGTTTTTTAATCAGATCCAAAGTGAACAGGTCCCTTTTGCACCTTTACAGGCCAAACTCTGTGCCAGTTCCACCCTGTCCTCGCCAGAGAGTCTGCAACCACCTTCCCCATCACACCACCAACTTTACATAACACTACAGCCAGGGCAGGACATGAAGATCACAGGCAAAACCCAAATCAAACAGGATATTTATTCCTTCCTCCTCTTCCCTCCCTGTCCCTCCACGTTTGCATGGCAAACGACTCACATGTGGATGACTGCAAAGTCCATGAGCTTTTCCATGGTCACCAGCATCAAGGCTGTTATTCAGCTCTGCTGCTCTCCAAGGCTGGAAATCATCCTGCACCAAGTACATCTTAGGTTTCCCAAGCTTTCTGCCCACAAAGGAAAATAAACAGCAAAAAAAAAAAAAAAAAAAAAAAAAATGTGTGGAAAGGAGGAGATGTCTCAGAAGAATCCCTCCAGGTTGGAGCTTCATCTGCTCTGCCAGGAAAAGTCAGGATACAGTGCAGGATCTGCAGCGAAAATCATAAAGCTATAAACCTAGGTTTAGGCTGTTTCCTTTTGACAGCTCCAGTTACATCATAGTGTTCACACAGAACATCCGATTTGTTTATATTTGCCAGGCAAGTTGCTCATGAGCACCACAATATTTTCATACTGGCATGACAACACATCCCATTACAATAAATTGTGTAGCGTATGAACAGTTAGACCCATGTGTAAGTTTAACTACGGTTTAATCAACACCAACCATGCCATCCTTCCCCAAATGAATTACAGACCGAGGCTCTGGCCATGGGTCTGGTTTTGCAAAAACACGTCCTCTGCAAAGGTTTAAATAAAGTAACTTGGAGCTTCTCTGTGGCACCAGCAAGGGAAGGGTCTTCCCTTATCCTGCTTCACCCTCAGTTTCCCTTTGGGATGCACAGAGTGAGCTGGATAAAGCTGGGCATGAACCAGCCCCAGGTTATTTTAGGGGCGTGTGGGCTGGCAGCAGAGCGGGGACAAGCAGGACAGGAGCTGTGGGATCAGCAGTGCCCCTGGACGGTGTTTCTGACTGGGGAGTCCGGTGTGCGGATGAGACACCTGAGCCGGGAGACCCCCGGGAAGCTGCAACGTTTTTGGTTCCCACTTTGGAGAACAACTGAAAACTCTCCGTGGAAAAACTGATGAAAACAAAAACATTCAACATTACAACTCAAACTTCCTCGGTGCAAAACATGCAGTATTTGCTGCACGTTCCCAGCAGCGTCCATAACAGAGAGAGAAGCCAGGACCTTTGACATCCAGCCCTCGCTCAACAAGCACCAGCTTTTTCACTATCTCTTTCTAAAGAATTGATGAGATTTTTGAAGCACAAAGTCATTGGCAGCAATCTCCAACTCAACAGCAGACAATTGATTCCTCCCTCTCTGGCTCTTTCCAGACACCTTCTCTACCCTCTATGAAGCTCAGTTCTCACTCTGCCGAAGTCTAATTTATTAACTGCTTTAAAGGGAGTTTATGGCTATTTCTTCTGTCCGAGATCACTGCAAGCTCTCAGCACGCACTGCTGGCTCCGGGCTGCAAGCAGAAGTTCTTTTCTTTCCAAATTTCACAGCGACACTGTTTTTATTCCAAGCAGTTAGGGCATCCTACAGTCCAAATGGTTCATTATTTCAGGCTTTCTTTAAAAGGTCAAGAAATGCTCTCTGCTTGGCAGATGGACTAATGCAGGAGTCACAAAGTCTCAGAGCATGTAACATAACGGGGTTATAAAACTGTGAAGTCTATCCTGAGCAGAGACAACAAGACAAAGTTTGTTTCAAATTTCTAAATGAAAAGAAAGGGCCTTTTTGAGAAAAGGATTTTTTTTCTTTTGCATTTTCTGAAAATACACAGAGAAAAAAGAAGAGTTGTATATTGAAATAAATAATTGTCCTCAAAATAACTCTATTTCTCATTCTTCTGGAATTTATTTTCTAACCTGTTGCTGCCTGCTCCTTTTTTCTTTTCCTTTTTTTTTCTTTTTTCTCCCATTGGAACCACTTTCTGAATGAATGATGGAAACAAACAAACAAACAAACAAAGCAAACAAGGAATGAGAAACTCTCCCTCCCACAAATAACCAATCCAGCAGCTATTCAGGTCCCAGCACCCTTGTGTTACACCGGGAAACTCAGAGTGCACAAGCATCTGGATGAGACAAACCATCCAGAACGAGCACCGACTCGTTGCTGCAGGCGCTGACACACGGCGCCTCCACCTCTGTGCCTACCGAGGTGGCCTCAGGAGCTCTTCATGGGGAGGAGACATCTGCAAGGACAAGGTGATTCTGTGTCCTGCCACATACATCTCTGACATCTTTTGGGGATGACAAGCAGTTGTCTGCTGCCAACATGGTGCATGTGGGGCACCATGAGCGTGTGAGGGCACCAGCAACCCATATTCAACCCTGGGCACCACCAGCACCCAGTGGTCATGGCATGGCCAGGAAAGTCCTGCACCCTCCATCTCCCTAGAACACTTTGCTGGTGAGTCCTGATGGTCTTGGAAGTGGGAGGAGATCGAATGAAGACAAACTCACCAAGCTGTTAACAAAAAATGAGGCCCCAAATGGAACCCCCCTGTTACAAACCACAGATGTCAGAGGTGCCCAGCAAGCACAAACAGCTGTGCCTGTTTACCTGAATTTAACATGGACTGGGGAAGAGCAGGAGCTATTTCTGGTCAGGACTTAAGTCTTGGTTGCCACTTGCTTCTCCACAGCTCTCCAGGGGCTGCTAGGACAGTGATCACAACTGCAGCCCCCAAATCCCAGCCAAGCAGCACTCAGCAAAACTTGGCCCTGGAGAGCAAGCAATCTTTACAGAGACCAGGCAAAGTTACCATATAAACACAGCTCCCAAGCCCAGCATCTGCCTGGACAAAGCAGCCTTTATGTAAAGCCTTGAGTTTCTGCTTTGAGCACATACTTTTTCTTTCTGTGCTGTAATTATCTGCCAATGAAGCAGAAATCATCAGATTGACAGGATCCGCTCCTGGGGTTTGTAACACACGTTCCTCTGCTCCTCTTGGACCTGCAAAGCTGCAGTGAGATGTGTCACTGCAGCATGGCCAACCTGTAGCAGGGCTGCACGGGGCTCTGCTGCCCTGCAAAGCTTGATTTTCCCCCTGCTCCAGTTTCTGAGTCAAGAGCAGAGCTGCTTGGGAGCGATGGGCACAGGGCTGGAGGGAGAGGAGCAGGGGAGGAAACTCTGACATTTGGGCCATTTCTCTTTGCTGTCCTCAGAGCAAAGGGGTGTCCCTGAGCCCATGAAGTGGCTCGTGGGCTCTGGCAGTAGCAGCAAAACAGAAGTGCTGCTCCCAGCACAGCCCCACAGACGGCACAAGAAATTGCTGGAGTGACCGGTCTGCTCTGCCAACACCAAATCAGAAGATCCCAACAGAGCTTTTTTTTTTTTTTTGGCTATTTTTTTTCCTATTTTTTTTATCCAGAAATACTTTGGCCACGGACTGAGCTGTCTGCATGGAAGAGATGCCAAGGGACATGGCCCTGCTGTCCCCATGGGGCAGAATTCATCTGAGATTGCTCTCGAAGCCCTGTCGTGTTTTGGGATTCCTGGCTGTGCTGCTTCCAGAAAGGCAACAGAATGCTCAGAACCACTTGGCCTGATAAAACAAACTATTGGACCTTTAAAGCACTGTTCCAGAAAGAAAAGGCCTTTCTTAGCAGTGAATAGCATCTCTTTACTCCACGCACCATCTGTTTTCCAGAACGAAGAGCTCAGGGCTCACTGAGGCTTAGTCACTGGGACAAGAATAGGTCTCGCTGTACATACACTTCCCAGATCCTAAAATAAAAACTGTGGCAAGTCATTGGCTTTACTTACCCTATACTGAGCACACAGAACAGCTTCTGCTTGGAACCCCCAGCTTGGTGATCATCCCTTTCCAGTGCAGGACCACAGGTGGATGCAGCGCTGGGACCTCTGCATTCAGCGCTCTTTCCCACATTGGGTCATCTAGGGGAAGCTGCTCCTTTAGAGCATGCTTAAAGGTAAACCCGATGACTGTGCCGTATCAGGATCCACCACGCAAAAAGAAAGCACATAAAAATGAATCCTAACACCATACATAGAGCATCCAATGCCCCAGGCAGAGGAGGTGGCATCTCTGCAGCAGTGAGACGGTGCACAACGCAGAAGTTGGCCACTCACCCCTTTCTTAGCATCGTTCGCCAGCGAAGAGACTTCAAGACTTCCATGCTATTGTTTCCAGCATGGAAAGAGGCTTTTGCTGAAGCTTCCCTCAGGGCAGCTCCATGCGGTCCTCCTGGACAGGCTCCTTTGATGCCAGCATCTGTTTTCATCTGGTCCATGCTGGAACACTCCTGGTCTGCTGAGCAGATGGTGCCATTGGACCAACACAGAAATATGCATTGAGCCGTTCTCTCCAGAGCAGCATTTGGAGATGCTGGGTAAATAACTGTTCTCTCTGGGCCAAAGTCAACTCATGGTCCCTATCGCACAGCCCCTGCAGAAGAAGACAGAGCACAAAGTCACTGCCCTTCACATAGCAGCCACAAGGGAATCAAAGGTCCAGTTTCCCCGGTGAGGGGAAGCACTGTCACAAACGGGGAACGCCGGGAGCAAGGGGAAAGAAACAAGATGAAGAAAAGAGATGGCCCCAAATAAGGGCCATGAGACACATCTAGGTTCCCAGAGAGGGGAGGACTGGTCTGACATCCTACTGCTGGATCCTGCTGCTCAGATGCTTGCTTGACTGTGACTGCCCCATCCTCTGGGGACATCAAGACTGGCACGTCTCCTCCTCATCCTCAGCTGTCTGGTCCTCTCCCTTTCTGAATCCTCACAGAAATCAGGCTTCTTGTCACCGCTAGAAAGCCGAGCAGATGAGCTGCACAGCAGCCCAGGCTACACAGCAGCATTGCTTGTGCCCTCCCAGGACTTATAGCAGACTCGAGCATCTTTACCCACTGCAGAGTAGACCTGGATGTGCCTGTCACCCCACAAAAACAAAACCTCCTAGATTTGATAGAGAGATACTCCTGTCCTTCACACACAGCAAATCCTACCCTGGATGTTCCTGCACGGTGACCAGATGATTTGGATGAGGAGCTGACCATGCATCCAGAAAGAAATCCCCTTGTGCCCTTCCCTATGCACATACTAGGTTTTCCTGAAGAAGGGTATCCCAGGCCCACGTCACATCAGAGTAAACCTCCCTGGGGAGCAAATTCATCCTTCCCTGCAGCTTGGAGCAAGGGATGGTTCCACGCAGCTGACCCTGCTTGGGATTTTTGGACTTCAGCCTAACCTGAATGGTATTTAAATACCATCTTCTTTCTCCCCTTCCACTTCTTTTTGTCATCTGCAAATTTAGATTAACAAGAAGGTTTGACAAAGTGCTACTGTGTATGTTAATAAACCCATTAGTGTCGGCCTGCCTGACATATAACCTGCAGAGTCTCCTATGTTTACTAATATGATTGTCAAAGCAGGGGAACATTACTTTTTAATGACATTTCATATCACTTCAGTTGAAGTAATATCCTGGGACATGATAATCAGAAAGCCATTTAGCCACAAAACTCTGCACTGAAGAGAGGCTGGTGCATGAAATATACTCATTTTGTCAGAATTAAAACATTTGTGTTTGCTCCATAAGTTGTAAGCGCACTTGTGAAGGAGAAACATGTTGTGAAATATTTATTGGAAGCAGCTCATTTCAGGTAAATGGGGCTTCAAAATGAAATGCTGGAAAAGGTTATTATTACCTTCGCGACATCTTTTGCGTGCAATACATCAGCGGACAATTTATACATATAATATGCTTAATAAACCAACAAGATTTTAGAACTTCTTTTTAAAGTGTATTTCTAAAGGAGTACAACTAGCCATTACTAGGCCAGCAGAATTTATTACTGCTTTCAGAGTAGGGGAACGGGTGCAAAACAGAATGAAATGGAATTTGATTTTATAGAGCACCTTTCATGCCCCTGGTGATCCCAAAATGCTTTATAAAGCAATAAGCGTGACTACGGCAGCAGCAATACAGTGACTGCAGAGTCTGCCATGCTGCCTTTATTAATAGTTTGCTCGCTGGCTTTGCTACCAGCACCCAACCTGCTGCAGGTGACATGAGTGAGTTTTCCCTGGGCTCCTGTGGCAGTGGAGGAAGGAGCAGAGGATGCCTCACTAAGACATAGTGACGTGGGGAGCTCCTGGACACGTCCCCTGTGCCCGAAAGACTGCAGTGGGTCCATAAAGGAAAAGCAGAAATGCTCCTGGATTCTTTAAGAAAATTAAGATGCTTCAAACAACAATAAAAGAGTAATTTTTTTACAGCTTCGAGAACCTCCCCCATTAGCCCAGCCAGAATAACCTTTTTGATGGAAAGAGAAACTAAAGATTGATTCAATTAAACTCTTCCCTTGGATGGTGGATAGGGCTGATTGAAGCTGTGAGCACACTATTAATAGGAGCAGGATATCTTTTTATCATTATTATTAATTATGACACCATGATTACTATCTGCTCATCCAGGCACCCATTTTTCCTTCTACAAACTCAACACCAGCGAAGTATGAATACAAATTCCTCTTCCCATCCTTTCCCTTTTCCAGATTCCCAGGAAACAAAAATTTAATTTACTGAATTTTTTTTTTTATTTGTATGTGCAAGAGCATGAGCGTGACTCTGTGTGTGAGACAGAGACTGAAATAGGTGGTGGGAGATGAGGGGGTGAGACACATGCGCAAGAAGTGATTTGTGAAAAACATGCCAAGCCAAAGTTAAGTCAAGAAAAGACACTTTCCACCTCATTTCAAGCACATCGGTGTCCATCACCTTTCTCATTTCTGCACGAGTAGGTCCCATAGGTGAGGCCTGGCCCCAAGAAAGCCTTCTCCCATGCTCCAAAGCTCACAAATCACAAAGCCCAGGTTCTTCTGAAACCATGGCCACTGTCCCTAAAATATAGTTGGAGATATTCTTTTGCAAAATAATTAGACTGTGATAAGAAGAAATAAATGTGCCCTCAGAGCAGTGGGTGCAATAAGAGATGAATTATTAGTCCAAGATGGAAATAGTTTGTTGATAAATGACTAGCCCCAAGCAAAGAAGGATTCAGCCAAACACAACATCCTTGTGACACACGGAAGGGGAAGCAACAAACTTCATAAGGAGCAGCAAAGCCTCTGGGTTACCCCTTAATCAACCAAATAATCATGCCTATTCCACAACATCAGCACGTTTTCCTGGGTGCATTACTTACAGTACCTAAATTATGGAAGAAGACCGCAATGGGTGCAATTTGGACCTGTTTTGAAATGGCAACTGAGATGTCCTTGACAAATACTGCCATGGAAGGCATGAGGAAAGAGTGAGGAGCACGGAGATCTGTCCCAAGGAACAGAGTAAAAGGACAGCCTATCCACAGAGCACTTCAAAACTAGCACCTACTAGCACATTATGAAAACCAGTGGGAACCAATGATCTGAGAACAAAAAAGAAAAAGAAGGAACCAGGCTGTACTTCTTCCTCAGCCAAGACATCCTTTACCCTGCAAGGAGCCCAGCTCAGCGGGGTCAGGCAGTGCCTTCTATTCCAAGTAGGAGAACTGCTATTTATTAATAACTGGCCCAATTCCTCGCCTTTTTTTTTCTTTAAAGCCTAGCTCAGAGGAAAAAAAAAATCCTCTTCATGTCACTGGAAATAAAGCTGACAATGAGGTATGGGGCAAACCATTGAAATCAGCAGGCTTCACATCTAAAACTTCTCATGGACTTTGATAGTTGGAGGGGGTTGCTTGTACACAGCCAAAGTGAGAAAGTTCAGCACGTCTATCTGCAAGTAAGGCACAAGCCTATGTGCTTTAGGCCCTTGAATAGACAAAACATATATGACTCCATTAAAAAGGACCCCAGGAGCTTTGCAGATTAGTACCCAGCCACGTTCACCTCTGGTGCAACTATGCAGAGATTACTGCAGCTTCTAAATATCTCCTGGTAATCTGGAAAGTAGCTATCTCTAGAGATAGGTAAACTGGACCTTTGATACCACTATTTTAAGTGGGGAGTTGAAATAGAAATATTAGTAGAAACATACACATATATATATGCTTTAAAAGTTGGATAGAAATGTTTCAAACTGCAACTGCTAAATGCATTTTTCTCTTTGTCCTCTCCCAAAACCCACTACCAAAACATACCTTTCCATCTAATGAGATTAGCAAGGTACCATGCTATATCTTTATTAGTTAAAGCTGACCAGAGTGCAAAACTTGGCCCAGCTTGCAAATGAGCTGACTGCCAGAAGGAGAAACGCAGCCAGCAAGCGGATTTATTCCAAATGGGTCTCTGCTATTTGCCTTGGGGAATAGGTTTCATTCCCTTTAACTCCCTGAAAACTGGTAGTCAAAGTTCAGCCTTCCTAAAGGTTCTGGAAGCCAGCTGCAATGCTACCTCCCTCTCCCAGGGGCCATATGGGCTTATAATGCCTGTGACCTTGGTGCTTGACGTTAATGCAAGGTAAGAGAGGAACAAACTTGTTTTCCTAGGTGGCTCAGGATTTAGCACTGTGGACATTTATATATGGCAACTCCTGCCTTTGCTATTTTATTTTGAATGGCAGATTAAAGAGGCCAAAATTCTAAGTACCAGCAGTGAGCCTGGGGTGCTGGGAGCAGAACTGCTTATTTACAGCCATTTTGTGCCTTCAGACAAGTTTGTTTGGGTCCCAACATTTTTCTTTTAGTAAATATAGAGGGGGAGGGAGGAACAAGAAAGCTAATTCCTGTTAGGAAAGGAGTGATAGTAGTTACTCTTGCACATAGCAGTCAGTAGGAAACCTTTCCCCAAATCTGCACATTCCTTTCCCTGGTGGCACCCAGAACTACCTGTTAAAGGTCCTGGGAGGACTAGCACATGCCTTGAGCAGAGGAACAGGGGCTAAAGCATGGCCACGAAGGAGCATTTCACTGCAATGAAGTTTCTTGCTTTGGAGGAGAAATGGGAAGCGTACTCCCAGCAGATCTGGTTTCCATCAGCCTGTTATTTATAGCACTGGTTTCACACCACGGGTTATACACACTGGTGCTTGCTTTTTCAGACTTCCTCAGTGCTTTGCCATGCTTCCTTCTTACCTGAGCAATGAATCTGTGTCTCTTGCGCTGCTACAACCAGGCTGTCCATGTCTCATTTAGCTGTGCATGCACTAATATGCTCCACAGAGCTTGGCTGCTCCTGAAACGAGAGTTTGCGAGCAGAGTATCTCTAAAACATCTCTCCGAGCCTTGGGCTAAGATGGCAAAGACACACTAGTTTATCAGCAGCACACAGGGGAGGGATATCCTGACTCACAGCCCCCAAAGGACTAACTGCCTCTACACAGTTGGTTCAACTGAAAATGCCCTTGGCTCAGAGGAAAAATCAGCCTCATGAAATAGCAAGTAACACTAACTGCTCAGCTACTGCGCTCTAATGGTAGCTTGATAGAAAAGACTTGATATAAAGTCCCCTTCTGGCCAACTCATCAGAGACTGCACCAAAGACTTCCCATGCTAACATCTTGGAATGAATAGCAGAGCTCTCTAGCTGGGCCTGGACCAAGCTCCTGCCCAGCACAGCTCGTAGGAAATCAGCCAGGGAACAGGCTGCAGACTGCACAGGCAGAGCTGAGTGAGGGTGGTAGGTCCCATCTGGTGTGCCTGGAGTCATCTAGCATTGTCCTACATAACTAGTTCAAACACTGGCAGGTTTGGTCTCTGCTGTTGATTGAATGAGATTTGTTGTCAGTAATAAATCTCCTGGCACACGATCAGTCATTGTATCTAAACCCAGATCACGCTAAAAGACATGATAGCGTCAAACAACTCTAAGACATCATTAAAACAGAGGTCATCCTCAATCAGCTTGCCCTCAAGAGAAAACTGACATTTTTTTCTCAGGTTCTCTTAAGGTAAGCATGTCAGTAGATGACACCAAGAGCTAAGAATATGGCCAACAGTTCTGGCCGACACCTGGGTCACAACACAAAGACTGAGGCAATTTCCATGATGCCTAGGGCCAAACAGCTAAAGTTGACATAACACTCAGTTCCCGAAGCAAAGATATCATCAGTATCAACAGTCCCTCCCAGTTAGATTTGACTGGCCAAGTAGGATGAGAGTCTGCACTGTGAACATGGCACTTTCCGACAAGCGTGCAGAATTAAGAGGGACATGAGACAAAACAGTCTTCTCTGAAAGAGGAACCATGAGCTCATCAAAGTGCCTTCCATTAGGGCCTCAGACCTGCACTTCAATGCACAGTTCCTATGATGAGTGGTAGAACAGATGTATTACGCTGGAGTCTCTCTCCAAGTAGTTATGATTTTGTAAGTGTTGATTTGGTGACCAGAAAACCACATAGACATTGAGACTAAGCAATCCTGAGTGCAACAACAGATGTTTAAGCACCATAGTTCAGTGAGCTACCCTCAGATGCAACAGCACAACTTCACTCATCTTTTTAGGAGGGCAACACTGCAGTGTATTCATGATCATGATAGCTGTAGTTCTTAGAAATTATGTTATTAAGATTTACCTTTGCCTGTCAGTGGATTTGCTTTACCAAGGAGATAATTTTATCCTCATCTTATCAATATGGAAGCAACAGAAGAAAAAACAAACTTCAAGGTCATTCAGTGAATCAGCAAGATTCAGCAACAGTCACACTTTCTCTAGGAATTGCTGCTCCACCAAGGGGCTTCATGAAGAGTCATGTGTGTCCTGCAAAAACCTTTAAATTTGGGGTGATTTCAGCCCATGGCACCTTTCTGAAGCCAACAGATTTGCATAGGTGCTTTTGTAAATTAGATTGTTTGGGTCCATCACAAGAGACCACCACAAGGTGCTTTTCTGAAATAATCCTCTCACAGAGGTAGGACCTCCTGAGCTTCACTCCCAAACACTGTTTGGAAGAGTAATGGCTAATGAGTGGCTTTCTCCACTATGTAGTATAACCTGGCTTTTACCAAAATGCTGTTCTGAAAGATTTTCTTAGTGGACACCCAGTACACCAACTTCACAACAACAAAATGGTCCTAAACATCTACTGCCGTTGAAGATGTGCCAGATCTGCATGTCCCACACAGATGTCTCAAATGGCACTTTATACTTATTTGGCAACTGAATGGTACCCACATAGAAATTCAAAAGGGAGATGCAACTATGATTCAGGATTGTGGGGTGGAGGATAACTGGCTTGCTCCTAAGGAGTTGAATAGCTCATTTTATCAAAAACGAAGAGGAAGAAGCCACTTTTTAACAATAAAGTACACCGAGAAAAGAGAGGTTCTCTTACAGCAAAACTCTCATTAATGTAACAGGCAAAAGCATATCAAGATGGAATGGTTGGAAGACAAAATTAGACAAATTCAAACTGCAAGGAAGATGTCAGTTTGTAATTGAAGGAGTAATGAGCCATTGGAATTCCTACCCTGGCCATGATGGATTCTCCACCATCTGAAACCTTTATATCCAGAGTGGGATAGTCAACAGCATATATTTCCATGTTTGGGAATTATTGGTAAAGCTTTACAGCTTGCATCAGTTGTGCTCTAAAAAGCAGTCAGAAGAAACATTACAGATCTCTCAGTTAAAGATGGAGACATACAGATCAATGAGATTAGGAAGCAGGGCAGAAAGTAGGAAGCAGGCATATAGCCTTTGGCAATATAAAGTAAAAGGACTCAGGTCTTTCAAGTTCCATCACATGTCATTACTGCACAGCCACATCTCCACTCATTAGAACAGTCTACAGCCCCCTCAAAAGACAGTCTTTTCTGCCTGTGTCCTCAGGCTCAAAAAGTAACCCTAGATTCATAAGGCAGGTTGAGATTCACAAAGTTAGGTCTGCAAGGACACAGAGAATGGACTGTACCAGCAAAAGCCATCTTCTGGGAACACAGCCACACCTGCAAATTTGTTCCTTGTAAGAAGTCTAGCAACATGCTAGGTCATGCAGGTGGAAGCACAGTTCTGCCAACCTTTCCACGTTTTCACTAGAGCCTCCCCCAGCGCAGTTCAGTCAGGGCTCATTTCTCTTCATGCCTTTGTCCAACACAACCATGTTCACAGAACCCTCTAACCTAATCCAGACCTACAGAGGATCTACGGTCATTTTGCTTTGCAAATGCCTTCTTCTATTTCTTTCTCTACTCAAGGAGCATTTCCCTCTTGTCTAACATGAGAGAAGGTTCAAGGAAGAGGTATGTTTTCATCATATTTCCAGCTGGCAAGAAAGAGAAAACCACAGGGGAAATACTCATCTGCCAAGGTATCTCTCTGCTCCACCCATGCCGTAGGAATGCCTGCTACCAGTCATCATGGAAGGGCAGTCAACACTCAGACTCAGATACACCCCCAT
This sequence comes from Rhynchotus rufescens, assembly GCA_032273925.1. Lineage (NCBI taxonomy): Eukaryota > Metazoa > Chordata > Aves > Tinamiformes > Tinamidae > Rhynchotus > Rhynchotus rufescens. The sequence goes on along the minus strand of JAVCKT010005856.1, from coordinate 15,862 downwards.
TAAGAATTTCTATTTTGCTGGCATTAAGAACATGCAATAAAAAAAAAAAAAAAAAAAAAAAAAAAAAAAAAAAAAAAGGTAAAAAGGCTGAAGGCCAGACTGACTAACAGTTGGGAAAGGGTAAAACACATGACCGGGAGAATAAATGACTTCTTTGCTTCTCTGATTAATAATTTCATGTTATCCCCAGGAAAAAAAAAAATCAGAGATCAATTCACCTCATTGAAATGAAAAATAAGTCTTGATGACACTTACATATCAAATACAGTATTTCATTCAAATTTTATTCTGGGACAAAGACAGTTGAGAAATTCATGTAGCTAAATTTTAAAACCACCTGTTCTGAAATAACCCAGGGAATTATGCTGGCTTGGAAATGACAAAATGAAATCTTTAACTTAAAATCTTTAGAGATTGTCTTTTTTGGCTGAAAAGATGCAATAAATTATAAATTTGTGAATAGTTTTGTAAAAGCCCTGCAGATGCATCAGTAGGATTTCATCTAGACCGTAACCAGGAAGCACTCTTTGCGATACACCAGCTTGGAAGAGCCCAAACAGAGAAACTCTGTTCCTCCCTCCTTTTCCCCATCCATGCCTGCAAACACAGCCCTGCAGTTAGCACACAAACCACCATTCATTATAGTCAGAAGCTGGGAGCACAAAGTTTGCTCTTACACTAAGCACCCAACCACCTCGATGCCGGCACTGCTGAACATTCAGCCTGGCATGCACTAAGCTATGGACAGCAAACACCTTGTTCCAAGAGCCACTTTGTCTAGGGTTTGTATGGAGCTCCTTAACATCTAGAGGGCTCCTAGATGTGCCACGCAACCTCAGTATAAATTATCATGGATAGCAATGATTACAAGTAAAGAACATCGTAATGACTCAGAAACCACTGAAAATGTCTCGAGCTTTTCTGAGAAATTGCATACGTATTTTCTTTCTATGGCATAGACATTTCCTCAGCTAGACTTACTCAAGCCGTTCTGGACATAAATCATGAAAGAGGGATTGTTATTACACTAATATCCCTTTTCATGTGAGACCTTAACCACAGAAGGGCTGAGGCAATCTCCTCAAAGGCACACAGGACGTCAAAACGCAGGAGGAAAATCAAACCCAGTCTGGCCAAGGCCAGCCCACAGGCTTGCCCTTCCTTGTTAAGGTGAATGGAAAATTTCAACACGAGACACACAGCAGAATAATTTGACTGGACAGGCCTGAGAAGGGGAACATGGAGCCTGAATCTTTAGGAAAACCTCTTGCCAGAAAGCCTGGTTTAACATGCTCCTGAAGGAGCCATCTCACTTAGGTCATTTCTCTTAGATTGAGTGAAACCCTAGAAAATGCAGTGTGCAGCCCTACACACTGGCTGGCAGGTCTCAGCACGTGTTTTCTACCTCTCACTGAAGTGCGTTGGTACTCCTGCAGCTCAATCAAATCCCGCACCCACAATCAAATTAACCAAGCCTAATCTGTAACTTCAAGGTTTTCAGCTCTGTGGGCCAGGTCCAGCAGAAGCTGTGGTCTTCATCAGCTGCACAGGGGTTATCAAAGCATCTCCTGTGCTTTCTTTTTATGACACTCTGCAAGAACTGATTTCAAGCAAGAAATCAAAGCACCTAGATCTTTTCTGGCCAGACCTATTTTGGCTTCTCTGCTGTAAAGATCAATAAGAACTAACTCGTGAAAAGCAGCAATCTGGGATGCAGAGAAGCACAAAAAGCATGCAGGAGGTAGCAAGCACTGGGCCATGCAGTCCCTTCTCCCCAGTTGAACACGCTTGCTGTTTTCAGACACAGCTGCCCAGGTTTCCATCAGCTCAGAGGTCCCGATGGGGAGCCCTGCTGCATGTACACAGCTAGGGAGGGAGACATCCCCCCTTCAAGTGGTGAGCACGACTTTAACCACACCACAGCAAAAGCAGGACGGATGAGCAGCTCTTCCCGTGCGACGGGAAATACAGCCGGCAGGCTACAGAGAGGGTGGTCTGCCTGCTAATGCAGGAGATGGGATTCGAACTGAAAGCTCCATGTGGAGCAAATTAGCAGAAACTAATTCTAATCCGTCCCACACTGGCACAGAGGCGGGCCAGCCATGCTTAAAATTGCACCTCCCTTCAGATCTAGGCTTGCCCCTGTTCTACGTGGAGAGCTCAAAATGATGGCGAGCGGCGGCACGGAAACTTGCAGGCAGATGGTCCGGATTATAGGGAGGCTGTGGAGTATCAGCCACTTACCTCGGTGCCCCTTGATAAATCGCAGTCTCGTGCAATGTTTGTATGGAGCTCTCCCAGACTTTGATGGGATTGAAAAACTGACCAGCTAAGACGACGCCAATGCTGAGCCACTATCAGCCTGTAATTGTCATCATCATCCTGTTTAGGAAACTACTGACTTCTTTGAACAGTCACTCAGAGCCTCCCATCTCAGAAGAAGGTCTGTAGTCCATTTCCTTTTAGTTGACACAAATGGATTTTGTCAGCTTGGGCATCCTTGGTTTCTTCATGGTTTCGAGTTGCTCCAGTGTCCTTGGGAGCAGCTCAGCAGCTGGAAGCAGAGAACTTGCCAGTCCCTCCACAAAGGTGCCCATTCAGCAATCTCTGGTCCCCTGGGTGCTGCCCAGACAGGAGCCTCCTGTGGTTGAGACCTGGGCAACAGCATCTTCTGCCTCTGCGTAAGAGGGGGAAGTGACACTCGAGGTGGCTGGAGTAGAAGGCAGAGGTGAAACGTCTACATTCACCTTCTTCTGAAGGCAGAAATCTGAAGAAACGCCCTGCCTGGCCAAAATAAATACCTTTGGCATCTTTCCTGAGTCTGCACCAGCATGTTCATGGTGCTGAAACTGAAAACAGGCCTGAACCTTATTTATACTAAAGTCTCTTTCCATCACTTTGGCAGTAGGAAGGAGCTTAGTCTTGGTACACACTATATTTTCTTTTCAACATGTGTAAATGAGGATCAAGCTTTTATATTACTTAAAATAGATGTAAATGACCCTTTATGCTGTTAGAATGGGGTAGAGAGGCCTTTCTGCCTGATAAAAAATCAGCTCCATTATGCTTTCGTATCATGCTCCATTCATTTAGTCTTAGTTACCCAATCTCGGGCAATTCCCCTTGACCTTGGCAATCTGTGTTGAGATTTTACATGATTGCAACTTAATCCACAGGCAGGAGAAGCTGCATGAGCTCAAACAGAGGCACAGCTACACCGTTTGTTTAAACTGGGCCTTTTCTCATCCCCCAAAGTCTGGTCCATTTCTCATGTAGTATTTTAGTGCATCTCAGATAACAGCCAGAACCAAAATCAGGTCTGGAAAGATAATGCAAGAAACTGCATTCTCATGATGTGTCCAATAGTCCCAAGAAGTCCGTCATACAGGAGGTAGCTCAGAAAAACAAAAATCTGAGGAGGGAGCTGAGCTAAGCCTCTGAGTTTCTCAGGCCTTGTACTAAACAGGTCACAGACCAGAAGCAGCAGGTCACAGGCCAGAAAAGCATATTGCAAAAGTGGAGGAACAACACTTGTTCCAGATGAAGGGGCAGTTTGGTGAGGACTTTGAGTCTCACCTAGAAGAGTCTCCATTCCCAATTGGCTCTAGGCCATCTGTGTTAGATTTATTCTTTCTCTTAGCTGCTTTATTTTAGTTTTGCATACTTCAGTCATCTTGAGAAACCACGAAAAGGAAAGAAAATGAGAAAGAGAGAATAACTAAACATTTTGGGCTGACATCAGAATTCTCACAACTCACAGATGGACTTGCCATGCCTCCTGCTCTGACCATGGGGAAGTCATCGGTACATCGCACTGCCCAAGCTACAGGCTTTGCTCAGCTGTCCATTTGCTGTGTGTGCATAGACAGGATTGGGATGAGAAGTGGCCTTCCGTAGGTCTGTCTTTGAAGGCATTAATTTTCCTTGGAGGGCTTATTTCTCAGCACTGACGGTACAGGCAGTCCAGATGACTGGCTCATATGAGCTATCCACATTGAAGGGGGCTATGGTAGGTGGAATGAACTCCACTCCTTGTGTTCAGTTAACTGGAAAGAGATGAAGCAAGAGCAAAGAGTATCCAGGACCTCAGAGAAGCATCTTGAACAGAGCACTGCTTCTTTGCCTTACACTTGCTCTGCAGGGCAAATAAGTCACTAGAGCTCTAAAAAGAAGGCCACATATTTCCATATTGATGGCTTTTGCTAGCAAATAAGGCTCAGAGCCCAGCAGGACCCAGCCAATCTCCTGATTAATTACTGCTGGTAGCTCTGCTCACTGCCTAAGCTGCCTTCTTCCCTTTTAGCTCTTACTTGTGTTGTGGACTACCAACATAGACAAGAGGTTTTATGCCTCCTTCTGTCCTCTGAAATCCAGATTGGTTTCACTGCTGAAACCCAAACCCTTCTTGTCCAGCTAGGCAAGTTCTGCTCACAAAATGCACGGTGCTGCTGGAGCAAATATCACCAGCAGAGATGTCACCATATCCAATGGTGACAAGGTCACCAATACCACTCACCCGTAAGGACTAGAGCAAGTGATACTGAACACATCTGGAAAAAAAAAAGAAAAAGAAAAGCAGTGCTAATGGAATGTGCCAGAGTTTTTTCTACTCACTCTGCCCAAGAGCAGCTCTGTGGGCATTGCCTTGCCCCATATGTCATGTAGGCCTGAGAAAAACCCAGACAGAGGGCAGACCATTTACAGTAACTATCATTTTCTTTTCCTTTCAGAAGAATGCAGGAGGGATTGTCAACACTTCCTTACTCCCTCCTTTTTCACTCGGTAAAATAACCCTCTCCCCAGCCTCTGCCAGCTGAATGATACTTCACGGCTTTTCTCCAGGAGCAATTGCAATTGGAAATACTCAGGCAAATTTTATCCAAGAGTTTATGAGGAACAGCTCAGAGGCACCCTGAAAACTGTAGCATGCTACCTAGAGTACTGCAGATTATTATTATTCTTATTTTAATCTAAGTATCATTATGGGTAAGGTTTTAATTGGGCATTGTATTTCAAAGCCAAGAAGTCAAATCTATGCAAAGGACTGGATAGCTTCTGCATTAATTGACCATCAAGTCCTTCCCCTTTGCATCTGTATTCTATTATTAGAGAATGTAAAGCAATTTATAGGGTTTTTAACCTCTTAAAGCAAACACTCTGTGGAAGTTATACTGCTGCAGGGACCATGCTAGCTTTATAGACTTTGTTTCTAATCCAAGGAGAGGGGAAAAGTGGAGAAGAGACAGAACAAATGAATGAATTTTGAAGGTAGAAATTCAGCTGGTGTTAATCAGCGCAACTCCATTAACTATAGTAGAGCTATGCTGACTTATGCCAACAAGAGATCAGACATTTGTTCTGCAATGAGGTCTTAGTTCCCAGAGGACTAAAACAGTAACAGACCTACCTTTGTAGACCCCTTATCAGACTTTTCAGCTAAATTCCTCTCTGCTGCATGGAAAAGCACTGATCATGCAAAAGCACAGATGGCCAGGGAGCCATCTGGCATATGAGTACCATGGCTTACATGCACATCATGTGCTGGAGGAGGGCTGTAGCTGGACCTGCAAATCACCTTCCAGCCAGGCACTTTGGTCACCTCTGCAGCTCATCAGCCTGCTCACAGATCAATGGATATGAGAGAGGAGCAAAGCCATGTCATGAAGCAGGAGCCAACAAGCTGAGTTTTGTGGTGTCTAAGTAAAATTGACAACCCCTACTGTCTTCGGGGTCCCATGGTTGGGGGATGCATCAGGGATGCATCATTCCCCAGTCAGAAGAACTAAGACGGAGGCACTCAGGACTGCCACGGGTTCCTGTGAGCAAGGGATGTATCACCAAGACAGGAATCATGAAGCATTGATGCTATTGCCTGAATGGATGGACCCTCGCAGTACAAAGCATTGGTTCCGAGCAGCAGTGAACCAAATCAGGTGGATCTAGTGTGAACTGCAGCAACCAGTCCTGACGGTCCAAACCTGCCTCAGCAGTCACAGTGTCCACTCAAGGCAGCACCAGTCCTCAATATTTCTCCAGTTCAAGCATGAGAGGTAACATCTGATATTTCTACTCAAGGTCAAAAGGATGATTAAATTGTTACACCAAAGGTTCATCTAGCTCATCATCCTGTATTCAGACCAAAGGAAAAAAACACCCAAAACCTGCTGGCAATTAAAAAGCACTGCAGTCCTGAATAGTTCTTGCAATAAGAGCAGAAAGCAAGCTTTGGTCCTACCCTAACCATGCTGCGGAGAGAAAACTGAATGCTACATGAAGGTAGCTTCATGATTGTCTCCTTCAAGAGAATCATCTGAAGGGACAGAATGTAATCTATCCCACAAACCGGGTACAACAAGCTACACTTGATCTCCAAGCTCTTTGCAGCAGGATGAGAAAGAAAACTCACCCACCTTGCTTGGCTGCTTTGCCTGTTTTCCTAACAGTAACTCCACCACCAATGGCAGACTGGATTCCCACTTTGGAAATCCATTCCCATTTCTGTGTCTCATAGTAACCTAAAATGTCAGGATTCGGTGATTACAGGCATGCAAGAGCAGTGGAAGGGGCTGGTGAAATTATCTCATTCCTAGGCATTTATAATGCTTCCTAGTATCTTGTATTTAGTTACTTGTTAAGGCCCTGGCTATTCTGAATGTCTGGCTTTCAGGCACTATGATTTTATTACTACAAAATGAGCCAGGAACCATTCAAAAGCTTTAAAAGGTCTTTTTAAATAGTCAGATTGAATTTACAGCATTGGCTGCCTGGCAAACAGAACAGGCATTTCAAGTGGAAAGGAACAATCCCTTATTGCATCTGCTGCTGGCATTTAGGGCACCCTGGTCGCTAACAATTCCTTGGCTCCAATGCACAACGTCCTCCAGGCTGCTGCCTGGACAAAACCAAGGGGAGCAACAGACTGAAAGGTTCTAGATCGCGGAAAAAAATAAAAAATAAAAAGAGAGAGAATGGGTTTAGAGCTAGGTGGAAGTTTTTCTTTACAGTGGGGTTTTCATGAGAAAATGAGCATTTTCTAAAAGCTCGACATGTCACAGAAATGCCTTGCTTTCGCTCATCAACTTGACCTCAAGCTCCTCATGAAGGGACAGAAGGTCCTCCTGCACAAGGATATAACACAGAAACTATGTTTGGCTCTGGCCTGTGAGCAAAGGAATGGGTTGAATTACTCGCGTCTACTGCAAATCACCTCAAATGAGTTAATAACCAGAGTTCATGGTGATTCCTTGGTTATCACTAATCAGTTGTTCAAAGGTTGGGAAAGCCAAATCCCCTTGCAGGCAAAACAAAATGTCAAGGACCGGACTATCAGACCTCACCACTTATCCAAGGAAGGATGTGGATGCCTTTCTGATGGTCTGAAAAGCCCATAATAACTTGCCATTTCCTGTGACTGGGATAGATTAGAGGGAAGCAGGAGCAAGAGGTTCCAACAGCCGGTTTACAGCCAGGATTAGAAAGCCACCAGTTGAGCAACTGAATCAGCTGTTGCATGTGAGGAGAGAGGAGGAATTCCTGCAGTTGCTCCAGGAAAGGATTTCTCCAGGTTCTCCTGCTCAACCTCTGCCAAGCGTGAAGTTGGCACCCCATGCTATGCCCCTGCTCCTTCTCCACTGCTCTGCTTTTGCCAATACCTCTCTGCCAGACCTGCAGGGTCCAAGGTCTCTTCCCTGCCATGTGTCTGAAGAACACCTCAGCCTTACGGCTTTGAGATCCTTTTGCACCCTTGAGCAAAGCAGAAGTCCATTACTTTCTACTCTCTCTTGACCCCTTCCTCAATAGGCAAATCTGAGATGGCATCCAGCCTTGGCAGATGGTTGCTCCTCAGCACATATCTCAGGCTAGATTGGCCTCAGTCATTTATGGATGTTCTCCCAAGTTTGGGCACAGGTAAGTCCATCAAAGAAGTATCTTATTTCTACTGGTTGGGTATAGGCTGCCTAGGAAAAAAATGCAGAAAAATCAGAGTCAACTCCCTTTCACCCTTCCTTGGCAAAGCTTCTAGAAAATGCAAGTTTCCCCAGGATGCAGAAGGAAAGCAATTGGCAGAGAAGATAGTCAGGAAAACATTCCACCAAGGCTGAATAGTATAATTTAGAGGTATTATTATTAATGATGGCAATTACAGCACTAGGAAGCTCAGTGTTTTTCTATACAGGACTGAAAAAGGAGAAAGAATGAAATCGAGCCACCCCTTAGAGAACGTGCAACAAGCAGTAGGGAGCTCATGGATACAAGACAAAAATCAGTCTCAAAACCATCACTACAAATGCTTTCCTCGAGCAACCAACTCTAGGTTCCCTAGAGTTCCAAAGAGACCAAAGGAGAATTAAGGTCATATCTCACTCTGACCAGGGCAGAGGATATTAAAACAGAGCTTTCCAAAGGCTTTTGGGGGCAAAAGCTCCAACTCACTGCAGTCAAATAAGCAACAAATTCTCCCGAGGCTGCAAGGAAATCTCAGCTCAATTCTGCCTGCCTCCCAAGAGTCACCAAAACAAGTGTCACCCACACGTGATACCCATTTGCCCGTGTTTCTTGTGCTGTGCTTTCCATCAGGACTTCGATTTGGGCTGTTTCCTAAGCACGATGCCAAGACCGCCTTCTCAGACCATCATCAGGCTGACCAGTCGTTAATTCCCAGGAAGCACCCAGTGCCTCATTAGTAATTACACAAACTTCCTCTCCATGGCTCCTGAGCCAAAGCCTTTCTTCCAGACATGTGCCAGCAAAGACTTATTTAAGGTAAGACAACATGAGGGTTATGCACAAGGGCTGGCCTGCACCTGACTAAACACTGGGACCTCTGGGATGGCTGGATGGTTCTAGCAGAGCTTCCCAACCTCCTTGCCTGCCTCTCTCCCGGCAGCCGGCAGAGCCCTCCTGCTCACAGAGAGCAGGGAAACAGCCCACGAATGATTTCCCCTTGTATATGCAGCGTATATCCTTCATGCAAATCTGTCTCATAAATCACTGCATCCCAGGTGCACCACGGAGTAATTTGCTAGGAAAATACTGTTCCAACCCAAGGACCCAGCATACCAGAGCGTTCTTTATGAGGGGTAATATCCAGGATGGGGTGACTTGGAAAGCTGCCAGGCTCAGAAAATGATTCATCCCGCCTGACCTTAAGTCTTGGACTCTGACTATTGCAGATGGAGCAGCATTTGCAGCCAGGAAGTGTCGAGCAGTCCTCAGTGGCTACGGCCAAAGGGCCTGTGGGGCATGGGCAAAACCTCCACCTTGACAATCTGGGGATTCGGGTTACGGACAACCCTAAAAACAGCCATGAGGAGCTCACCAGAAACAGCAGCACCACGCATTTATTTAGCACTTTGCACAGAAACATCTCAGGGTATTTTGTCTTTTGAAGCTTCACTAAAAATGGAAGTCTGTGTTTATCTTACCTGCACCATTCTGAGGAAGATCCTACTGGTGTCAGTGATTTATACTTATATCAGCTGAGATCCTGGTTCCAAAACTGTGAGAAATTCTTAGATATTAAAATTTGCACTCTCTCAAGCAAATACTTTCTCTCTGATACAGAATTCTAGTTGGATAACTCAGTTTGCTGCAATTAATACGACAATAATCCAAGCTTCTCTAGTTTGCAAATATTTCCACAGCAGTACTTCCTGCCAGTACCCCTAGATAAGTTATTCTTATTTACAGTTGTCAGGAATAAGATTTGCTAATCAGCCTTTCAATCCTCTTCCACATAGACCAGTGAGATATTGCAGAGCTGCTTGCGAGCGTAAGGGCTCATTTTTCAGAGACGACAACATTACGTTACCAAAATAAGATCCATTTAAGTTAAAAGTCTAATAGCTTTTCTGCGGCAAGGCAGTCACAGGCTATCAAAGAGTCAAGGGAGAAACATTGTATAGTACAGTTGAGAAAATGGACAAGCAGTCCAAACACAAAAGCTTTTCTTCAGTCCTTACAGAGAAGCAATAAAGTCCAAGTTGCCACAAAGTTTAACTCAAAGCACAAGGATAGACAAAGAAGAAATAAAATAAGGAATTAAGAGAAGTCTTTCAGTCTACTGGTACTAGCTACAGTAAAGGGGTGACACTAAATTCTTAAGAATATTTAAATAAAACTCTTAATATTAATGAAATGAAAAATAAACTAGAAAGATATATTGTGCCAAGATTTTCAGTAACATCCTAGAAATTGACATTTAGGGCCATGCTGCAGGTCCCTAAGTCCTTCTTCCCTATTGAGCAAGAGGCAGTATCAGCTACCAGGCAGGATGAGACTTCAGGAGGCCAGAGAAGCTTTTGTGGATCTTCGTGGTTGTTTACAGCCCTGTGAGCAGAGGGGTGGTTGAACAGGATGACCTGGAGCAGCGCCAACGGCAACACAAGGACAGGTCAAGCACAAGCATCTACCAAGCATGCAGCTGAAGGATGGTTTGCAAGCCTCTTCTCCTTCTAGGTAGTTCATTGTTGACATCTGCCATGAGATATGAGGATTTTTATTCCTTGGCATGTTCATTTCTGCCTCCCTCAATATCCTGGGATAGGTGATGTCCACCTGGCATCCACTGTCCGTATGGAGGCTCCATGGCGAAGCCATCACTCACTGAGAGCTTCACCCCTAGCTCCATATGGACACAAATTTCTAGTATAGAGGTAATCGAGGAGGGAGCAGATTTGTCCAAACACTCTCTGAGAGCAGGGCTCCCTGCCATTCACCAAAATGCTTTGACCCCTGCCCTCCTGGAATGAAAATAGCTCCTCAAAACTACCAGTGCAGGGAAGAGAAAATTGCAAATGACTCAAAGCGAGATTGAAAACTCCAAGCTTGATGATCACAACCGAGACCACTAATCTTCTTGTCATGAGAGCAGACTCACACTGCAGAAGGGAATTCCTGCCTTGGCCTGAACTAATTAAAGGCATCGAACTCTGCACCAGTTATAGCTTGATGTGCCTTAATCCGATGTGACATTCAACATACAAGAGGAACACAGAGGCACACATACGGTTCTTGTTACTCAAAGGTCTTTGGCATCTGAGGGGGTGTACCAGCTGCAACACGCTTCCTCCATTTACCCTGCTGGGATGAGCAAAACGGGGTGGCAAAATGGTTGATAATTATATATCCAACCTCCAAGTCATTTATGGCTCTGGGTGGCTAGATGCTGTGCAGAAGGCCCCATTTAGGGGAGAGGAGCACGGCACAACTCTGTTTTTGAAAGGTCACTCAAGAAGGAGAGTCAGGGACTGGAATTCAGATCTTTCCTCAAGTGAGATAAAACCAGGAGGCAATGAATGAGAAGGGTCAACCTTCCTCCTGGGAATGGGTCACAACCAAGTTGCTGTGCCTTGGTAGTGCAGAATATGTCCAAGCATGAGGGTACAGAACAAGTAGTGTAGTAATCGTATTAGAGAAGCTTTAGGGTGAAAGATGAACCTGAGGGGCTTTTTGGATACTGTGCTCCCAAAGGCTAGTTGAATCCTTGACACTGCTTGCCTTCCTTCAACTGGTGTCCAAAACTGGCCTCTTGGAGCACCTCAACGCATCACAGCACTCAACCCAACTCAATACAGCTGAGCCCACCCACCTTGCTTTAGGAACCGATGGGAAGGAGCCAAATCTCCTCAGTTTCTGCAGAGCATAGGACACAGTAAGTAGCTTATAAGGTGCAGGCCACCTCTTTACAACGCTCTGCACAGATGGGCCAAGCACCTGCACCTCTAGCAGCAGCATTAAGGAGGACAATCGAGGCACGCAGACCCAGGATGGCTGAACAATGGCAGCTCCTGCCTACAAAGAAGTGGGTTAAGACCAGGCACCGAAAACCAACAAGGCTTTCACAGCAGCACTGCAGCAAAACAACTTTCTGCTTCTGTTCTTGGTGTTTCTGTAAAGAATGAGAGTCCAATGCTACTATTACTCGCACTGTCAACTAAAACCATTGGCCTCCTAGGTGTATGACAGCAAGCCGTGCATTTAGATCTGAAGGTCCCAAGTTCATTTCCAGTTAATGACCCATAAGAGGAACTGCTACATTTCTCTTAGGAAGACTGCTTGGAAGCATCTGATAGACTGCTTAGGCTAGGGCAGAAACAAAACGTTGCAATACTTGTCACAAGCTATAAATCAGGAGAAGCCAGTGATGCTGTGTAGGAACAGTAACATTTGGTGCACACTAGTACCAATAGCTGATCAACAAAAGCTTCCTTAAAGCAAAAAAAAGAGAAAGGAAAAGATGGTGAATTCAGCACAACTGAAATGCAGAACATGGTCAAATTCATATTTAATAAAGCAATTATTGTATATTATTGAAGTACCAATTGATTATTAAAAACACATTTATTAAGGCTAGACCACAAGGTAACAGATATGTACCTCTGGCATAGTTGTGAAACCTCAGTAAATAGCGATTATTAGAAACACATTTATTGAAGTCTAACGATACTATAAGATGCATATCAGTTACAGGGCTCTTAAAATCTGATCAGTGTGTTCTTAAGTCATATTTACTGAGGGTTTATAGCTCTGCAGTAGAGCTACATGTCTTCATTTAACATTGTTAAACCACAAGGAATATCATCTCAATGCTCATTTGATACTTAATTAAGGTAGTGTTTACAGAGAAAAGGCTATACCAACCAATGAGAAACTGGGAAAAAATGCATTTTCCTGCTTCCATGTAAAGACAAAGATCAGAGCCATAATTAGATTAGCTGTCAAACGTTTTTTATTAATCTCCGAATGCCTCTTTGGTGGAGCCTATGGACCATGGGTGATCTGAGGATGTGTAAATCACAGAGTCAGCTCCATCACAGCAAGTTGCCCTGAAGCTGAGAGCACAAGTAGGTGAATTCCCTTTGATTTCAGCCACCCATCTCAGATCTCCATTTGGCTCCAAGTTGGCTTTGACCAACTTGTGCTCAGAACGGCTCTCTCCTCCCTAAGGAGCTTCATCAGGGCTTTCTGTGACAGCCCCATTATAAATTGACTGCAACCAAAATAATCCAATGTACCAGTGGGGAACACTGTACCCAGTCAGGATTTTCCCTAAAAATCTCAGAATACATCTTCTAGGGTACAGGAGGACAAAGGCCACTGAAAAGAGGGATGTTACACTGAATTGCACCAGCTGGAAAATTGGCTCCACCAATCGACAGGATGGGGCATTAATAGCCCTCAACCGACATCTCACAGGAACACTTAGGATTTAGAGCTAGATGCAGCTTTCTGGGTATTTCCCCTTTGAGCTACACAAGTTTAATGCTCATGAATGCACCAGGTAGTACCCAAGATGCTTGCTGATTCACAAAGAACTAGTCCCTTCTCCTCACTCTCTTTTGCCAGCAGAATCACCATGGGACCAGGGAGGAAAGTCATCCCTCCTCCCATCCAGCACCACATCTGCTTCTACGGCGAGATCCAACCTGTCCATCCTACACACTTTGTCCCATATCTTTCACTGCAACTGAGAGAGACTTCCCAGCTCCTGCTGAGCCTTTCCTAAGTCTAGAGACGGATGTAGGAGACAACCTCCATAGAGGCACCTGCAGGAGGCAAAGCAATGGGGCAATATGGGGGCTACAGCCCAGAGGGCTAGTCCAGATCATGCAGAATGGCTGTGGCAAAGCCTGCGGGTGAGCAGAGTTCTGCTCATTTCCTTCTGCCGTGCCTCAGCCCTCCCATGGGGCCAAGGAGGAAGAAAAAGAGCACAGGTTACTGAAAAATTCCCTTAGCACCATTCTCCTGTGCTCAAATTTATATATTCCACTACAGGTGACATCATGATTGCTGGAGTCTGACAGGTGATGCTGTAAAACGCATGAAACCATAAAAATTTCAACAGCAGCAAGCTCCATTGCTGCTACATCTGACAGCACTTAGCTGCCCAGCTAACACAAATATTATAAAAGCACTCGGTAAAGAAATTCAACCTGCCTGACCTCAGGAGTTTTGGACTAATAAACAGTACAGCATGGCCAGATTTCAGCCACATATAATAAACAGACAGCTTTTAGAGAAACCAAAGCAGGGCGTCGGGAGGTGTAAAGGACTAAGGAAGGAGAGGAGTTAAAAGTGAACCGAATGATTCCTGCACACGGAGGGCTCTGCTCCCAGCCCGCTCCGCTGCTTTGGGCTACTCTGCAAGTCTAGCTTTCACCCAAGAAAGGAACCGTCTCGAAAACCGCCCAAGCAAAGCTCTACAGAGACCACGTTCACGTTGCCCAGCTGCTCCAGGGCGCCGGTAATTGCCTAAGCTGTCTCCAAGCACCTGATGATTGGTTCTGCGCTCTCCGTGGGGAAAGAGCGAGGAATCTCATCGCAGAAGGCTGGACAGTAAGTGAATCCAAAGAATCACTGCCCTTTCGTTCATCACTAATTTAAAAAACGCTGAGAGTCTGTGTGTTATTTCTTTCCTCACTGATGTCCCACTGGTCTCCTCCAAGGATCAGAGCTCCTTGCCTGATGTGCAAAGCTCGCTTTGAGGGAGGCAAAGGGCAATACCCACCCAAGCAAGAGCTTCCCCAAAAAGTTGTTGTCAGCTAATACGCACGGGCTGATAGTTCCAACCCACCGTCAGCATGGGGAGCATCGAGTCAGACCACCTGAATGCAACACTCAGGGTTTTCCAGGATGATCTAGTTCCCATTGGCCACTTTGGGATCTGCGCTTCTGTCAGACAGACAAAAGGTTGTCGCCCATCAGAGAAAGGCTTGAACCGGTCAAGAACCAAAGCTCTGTGCATGGAATATGGATGGGATGTTTACTTGAAAAGACGGGATAGAAAAGTGAGAAGTGATTTCCTACTCCACAGCCACCCCACAGCCACTCGGGGGAACTGGACCGGGGGTTCTTGGATTACTGCCTACATCTCCCTGCCTCTCCCCAGCTGCAAAGTGGGGAGGAAGGCGGGCTGCAGACGTGCTGAGCAGCATTGCAGGAGTCCGAATGAGTCTATCTTGAGCCAGAAGACGCACTCCAGAACGTGCAGAACAGCTCTGGGGCTTTGCTGGCCCCTCTGCGCCTGGGGAGCTTCCAGCTATACCCACAGAGACAATACTGGTGTGCATGAGTGAAGAAGCGCATCAGCATCAACATGAGCCTTCCCATCAGCTGCAGCATGTCCATACCAGACCCCCAGGTCTGGTGGCATCCAGCAGCAGGGAGGACATGCACCACTGGGCACTGGCACACATCTGCACAGCAGGTCTGCACCACACCTGCAGCAGCACTGCTAAGGCACCATCTCGCTTCCAAGCCCTTTGCATTGCAACCTTAGGCTCTCTTTAATGCAATCCCCAAAGCCCCTCTTTATGGCATAGGGGGAAAAAAAGATCATAAAAAGTCAAAATCATTTACCTTTCAGGAGGCAGCTCAGCTCAGACTATTACAGGGTAATTTGGTACATCATAAAGTTTCTTATGAGAACAGAAAATAGGGCTGCTTGCATGAGCTGCCAATTGGAAATAAAATAGTAGAGGGGTCGTGATCATTAGCACCACTCTTTCTATTGGGTTTATTTTCTGTAAGATGTCAGAGCAGGAGTGAGATTTAGATGCAGGTGGAAGTATCTTATGCAGGTGGAAGTATCTTATCTGCTTATCTAGAAGATAAGAGAGATGAAAACAGCAGCTCTCTGTGTTCATGGAGAGTCTCCTCTTGCAGCCTTTGCATTTACAGTGGAGATTCCCATTAATGGAAGCACGTGCAGGATGAGTCTGGCAACCATGTGGAGTCTCCAAGCTCCAAGATAGAGCTGCTCAGAATGAGCAGCTCCATTTGTGCTGCTCAAGAATATTTTTCCATATATTTTGGTGAAGCCAAAGCTGAACCTGAGCCAGAACCAGGTCATAATGGGAAG
>JAVCKT010005851.1:10000-15633 GCA_032273925.1 Rhynchotus rufescens | reverse complement strand
TACAGGCTGGAGAGTTGGACAGAGAGGAACCTCATGAGGTTCAATAAGGCCAAGTGCAGGGTCCTGCACCTGGGGAGGAATAATCCCAGGCATCAGTACAGATTAGGGGTTGACCTGCTATAAAGCTCCACGGAGAGGGGCCTGGGAGTTGACATCAAGTTAACCATGAGTCAGCAGTGTGCCCTCATGGCCAATAAGGCCAATGGGATCCTGGCCTGCATCAGGAGGAGTGTTGCCAGCAGGTCAACAGAGGGGATCCTGCCCCTCTACTCAGTTCTACCTGCAGTACTGTGTGCAGTTCTGGGCTCCCCAATATAACAAGGACGTGGAGCTTCTCAAGAGGGTCCAGCGCAGGCAACCAAGATGATTAAGGGAATGGAACATCTCTAGTATGAGAAGGGACTGAGTGATTTGGGCCTGTTTTCTCTGGAGAAGAGAAGGCTGAGAGGGGATCTGATTAACATGTATAAGTTCGGGAAGGAACAATGCGGGGAAGAAGGGGACAAGCTGTTTTCACTGGTGGCCAGCGATAGGAGAAGGGGTAATGGGCATAAGCTGAAACATAGGAAGTTCCATCTGCATGTGAAGAAGAACTTCTTTCCTGTGAGGGTGACAGAGCCTTGGCACGGGCTGCCCAGGGAGATTGTGGAGCCTCCTTCTTGGAGGTCTTCAAGACCCGCCTGGGTGCCACCCTGTGTCACATGCTCTAGGTGTCCCTCCTTGAGCAAGAAGGTTGGACTAGATGATCTCTAGAAGTCCCTTCCAACCTTGAACATTCTGTGATTCTGTGATTTTGTGAAATAACTTAGCAGTTCTACTAATAGATTCTATACAAATTGGCAAGGCAAAATAAGTAATGAGCAAATTGTTTGTGTTTGTGTCCAACTGCATCTTGAACACTGCTGAAGTGAGTGATACAACAAGAAGGTAAATGATTCATTCTGCAAAGCATTAACACCACTACATTGGGATCTCGTTTTCTTCATTCTGAGGCAGCAGCAATCCTATACAGACCCTGGAACATGGTCCTTGTAATTCAACACAGGCTATCATTAGGCTATCATAAACAGATACAATCTCTACATAAAAGCATGGCTATACAACAAGTATAGAGAAAACTGGAAATGTTTTTTTGTATTTTCTCTAGAATTACCCTTGTTGTTACTGCCTTTGTAATACAGGAGATGGGGAGAAAGATGCAGGAAACTTGCAGAATGACAGAGATGAGGTCACGTACTGTGATCACATTTCTTTTCCTTTACTTTTGAAGTAAAAAAAAAAAAAGAAGTTTTGAAGTTCAGTTATCTACAATACACATGCCTTCTCATTTTTCTCATCTCTCTCTATTCCATACAAAAATATATACTCTTTATTCCATACAAAAATGACCAGCTCATATCTCCTACCACACTGTCCAGCTCAAGATCCTGCCAAATCCAAACTTAAATGCAGTTCAGTTCAGTGAAGCAGTGCAGTGCAGCAAGAGACTGACTGGCCTTCCATGTCACTTTTTTATAATACATATACATTTTGGAACATACTAATACAAGCTCATGATTCTTAATCACCTTCTCAGCCTTCTATTTGACAGGAAGATAAATAGAGGAAAGCACTGTGCAGCTAAGGTAAAATACAAAGATATTGATTTTACAGGTTGTAGCAGATTAAAAGAAACCTGTAAAAAGACATCAGGCTGAAAAAAGATCTCAGTCTAGTGCCCTGATGCCTCTGTTGTTATTTTTGGATGAGGAAATCAGGGGTATTTGGAGGAAAATACTTATTCCATCAAAAAACAGGATATTTAATACCTTTCTTGAAAAGCTAGAAAGCTAGAATGCTCCTAGTAGAGAAAGCACATTTTTTTTGGACTGCACCAGATACTTGCAGAAAGATCCATTGAATCTAAACTTTAAGCTAACTGTTTCAATAAAAAGATTGATTGATTGATGCCTTTTGTTTTGCATGTTTATGGTACTCACCTTTTCATATACTTATTTTTGCTTCTAAAACAGAGGAAAAAGGCATTTGGGTATATTTGGAGATGCCTTTTTCGGGCTTGCTATTATTTTATCAGGAAAGCAGAAGACACTTCAAATAATGGAATGAAACTGTAATATTTGTACATGTCTTCAGATGCTTTTTCTCTCCTACACAACATAGGAACAAATCACAAAAATGAAGAAAAGAAACAGGAGAGTATTTTAACCATTCAGATAATCTCTTTCAAAGTGTTTTGGAATCCCTTGCTAGGCTTTGCAAATATCTGACATCTTGTAGCTTGCCTTTTTTGTTGTTGGCTGACAGCATCCAGTATGTGTATGTGAACTCTATTGTGAACTGCAAAAAAAAGAACCCCCAGGCAACTGCACACATTTTAAAGCAAACAAACAAAACATGCATTAACTCAAGCAGAAAAAGTGCTGTGGCAATGCAGTAGTGTCTAGGGCCTGGAAGAATCTGGGCGCCCAGTATCGAATGTGGAGATTTGGTCTATTAATATATAATTTTTTCAGAAATAGCTAAACGTGTAGAAGTAGAGTGCTCAGCTGGAGCTTAATGATAAGACATAGTGTAACCTAGGTGTGAGTCACATGTTCTAAGGTCAATATGCAAGTGACAGATCTTTCACCCAGGAAATTTTCCTGACTCTAAATAGCTGAACATAGGAGGTTGCCACCTGAGCTCTGCAAAAGAGAAAACAGAAAGAAGGGTGAGAACTCAAGCTCCATTGAAAGGAAATTCAATTGTGTCTTCTTGAAAAAAAATGCATGAAGATATTTCATACAGGAAAATAACAAAGATCTTACTTTGGAGACTTTAGCTGGAAAACAACAGCTTTTAAGCAGAGCTTGCAATGTACTCCTTTCCTCTTTCCCCACTTAGCATTAATTCTGCAATGAAAAAGCACATAAAAAGTACACTTTCTGCAGCCTGCCTCACAATTTATTCAATGAGGAGATACTCACTTGAGTAGAATGGCATGAACCTTTTGCTGCTATTGTTCCTTAAAACTTTTGGCTCTCAAAATTTAGAATACATACAAGATTTATAACCCAGTGGGCTTTTCACCTTGCAACAATGATAAAGTGTAAGTATCTAAGACACTTCTTCATGAGACATTTTGTCTTTTGGGGGTTCAGACATGAAAGGTCAAAAAGCTAAAAAAAAAAAAAAAAAACCTTTATTCCCCATAAAAATCACCACAGATAGTGATTCTCTTCCCTACCCTATGAGAAGTTTATCCATGAGAGGAAAAAAAAACTTACCATCAAAATAAACTTTGTTGGAATTACCAGAAAGTGCTATCAGACAGAATCGATGCACCAAATTTGAACAAGTCTGGGCACCATATATTTATGTATTGAATATGACTCCAGGAGCCTAAACAGGAAAAGAACTTTAAGAATAGTAAATGATAATCTGTGTTTTTATCTCCTATCCTCCTACCCTAATGTTTTTGATGTTTTTTCTTGAAATATTGACCAATAAATGGTTCCTCATTGCATATATGACAAATTATATAATCTATAAACTGAAAATACAATTAAACTCTCACAGAAAATCTTTTAAAAATCAAAGTGTAAATGGGTTAATTCTTAGTGTAGCATTCTCTTTATACGGCAGAGATCTTAAATTAGAACATGTGCAGTTACATTAAATTCTGTTTTTATAGAGGCACAAGAAATTTAAGTGTATTTTTCCTTTGGTGTTCTAAAAAGTACCAAGGAACTAAGAGCTTGATTGTTTAAAACAATTTTAGGCATATACTTCTTAGTGGAAATTAAACAGAGGATTCCCCATTTAGATACATTAAAATATGGAGCAGATATATCAGCAAAACTTATTTTTCCTTTCCACTCTTAATTAGACAGATGCAATATCTCTTCTTAAGTTTAATCTGATTAAATGGCTGATGATAGATATTAAGAAAGGATACAAAAAGACAGGTACATGGATTAGGAAGTTAGACATTGCATGGTGACATTGCCAGAAACCTTATGTCTCGCCTTGCAATATTCATCACAAATATCAGATTGATATGGCAGTTGGATGTTTTCATGTTCAAATACACCATGCTACAGGCAGTCCATGATATTTTGGGCATTTAGCTGTAGCTAAAAGAAAACTCTCACATCCTGTACAAAATGACACCAAACTTGTCACTCTCTAGGTTAACAATGACAGTAGATATTTAGCTACAAGAATTTTTCTGGCTTACCATCTGTCATCATGTTCTGTGCTTTCACTGGTACATAAAAGCTGATTAGCCCACATCAGCAAGTGCTGCTTTGAAGAACAAATTAAAATATACCAAAAGTTATGTAGTTCTTTAATTGCTTCTCTGGAATGTGTCCAAATTAAAATATGCTTGCACAGATAAAAATGATACAAGAAACCAACGAGTGAAACCTGCATGCCCTCTGTGCCATTTGCACAAGGGCAGTACAGTATCGCTGTAAAAAGTTCAAGGTCTGGTCTCTTTGGGATAAGATAATGCTATTTAGACTGAATAGAAAATGCTGTTTAGACTGAAAAGCATAGTTTTAATTATACCTCAATGTATTGTTAACATTAAAAATTATCCATACATTACCTGTAAATACACACATATGAACCCAACTTTCCTTTCTTCCACTTATGTCTGAGTTAATGTCTGTAGCAGCTTTACATCTTTTTCAGACAATCATCTATAAATGACTTTCAGCACATAAATAAAAAAGGAAGTTTGAGTAAAATTAGGAGGCTAAAATAATATGGTCAAAAGTACCTTCATATTGTAGGTTTCCTATGCTTAGGATTTTCTTATTGAATGGATTTCAAAACATGGTTTCAGTTCATCCAGTTCAGCTACTTAATTCAGTAGGAATTTTTGTATGCTGTGATCCACTTTCCTTGTGGAATAATGTTTTCTATTGTCAAGTGGATCTAAAGATCTCAAGCCAAACATTTTTTTCTTTCTTTTTTTTTTTTTAAGGCATATAAGGACTATGTAAAATTCAAGTCATCATAAACACCCTTAAGTACCTAGCAAAACAATATCTTAAATAATATGTGTATGTATATTTTAATATTGCAAGTACACAGGATTTGTATGGAGAGAGGAGCAGCTTGATAATAATATACATATAGTTAGATAATAATATACATACCGTTAATCCCTTATATTTTCATCCCTTTCATCTTTATCTAGCATGCATGACTATTGCTCTCTTTTTTCCCTCAGCAACTTGAAGTGATTTATAAAATTACAGTTAGGCCAGCATTTTTAGAAAGCAAGTTGTTGAAAATGCTTTCTCCTTTGTTTTACCATGCAAGAATACCAAATGAAGTCTTAATATTTTCTGGGTTTTTTTCAATTAAATGTATAAATATTTTAAATGTGTAAAGATGCAAACAAATAAGCATTAGCCTAAGTTTCATCATACTCAAAAATGCAAACAGAATGGATTTAATTTCAAGAAGGAAGGCAAAATTAGTCTATGCTAAAACTAAAGCCCAACTTGAATATAGTTTGCTTTTTTTTTTCTTCCTCACCTTTCTATCCTCAATAGGATGGTACCTTAGACACTTGCCATTCCAACATACCCAAAATGTATGTATGTATATTGTCATCTCTACAGCTAGCCTATGTA
>JAVCKT010005851.1:0-5000 GCA_032273925.1 Rhynchotus rufescens | reverse complement strand
TTCACCAACAAAGTTATTTTGAGATGGTTCAAATGCTTCTTGATTATATCTGTGCTTGCAGCATTTTTAGAGGGCACTTAGGAATTTCAAATGTTTCACAAACATTAAAAATAAAATAAAATAAAATAAAATAAAATAAAAGTCACACTTACCTTTCTGAATAAATTTGCTTCTGTCTTAATTTACCAGTATTGAAGAATATCATTTATTACTGTTACTATTTTAAAGAAAGGAAATCTGCAACAATTGACAGTAAACTTCCTTCAAAATATGTGATATGTGATTCTGAATTAAAATCAAAGATCAGGAGGAAGCTCTTGGAACGCAGCAGAATTATTACTTTGAAGTATATTTCCATTCTGATTTTTTTTTTTTTTTTGTGCAAAGATATTTTGTAACTATAAAAGCCAAAAGTTCAGTAGGAAGAAGAATCAGTCACTGTTCCTGACCTTTCTCATTAGTCATTCAGGAGGAGACATGTAGCCCATATACCCACTGAACATTTCCTATGCTCACTGCTACATACAACTCAGAGGTTTTAGCTGTCCTGCTGTCGTTTTGGGCTGCTCTTTCTAGATGATGGCCATACCCAGCCCAATCATGCTACTCCCTTTAATCTCTTTATGTAATATCTAATATCCATGGGCATAAATGGGAATATGGAGAGAGATGTGCTTTATGAATGCAAGATATCAATGAGCTGGCTGTCCCTGGGAAGCACCAGTTTGAGTTTTGCACAAAGTTTAAGCTGAGAGGCTAAACCTGTCATGAAAGTCTATACTGATTAGCCATGCCACCAGCCTTTCAATGGAACAATCTTATATTATCCTGTTGACAACTGATGGGGCATTTTATGGATGCAAAAAAAAATGATTCAAAATTCAAATTTTACCTGTGAAGTTTCAACTATACATTTTCTTTCAAACATCTTTATCCCTGCACTTAACTTTATGATATAAGCCACCACTTCATGTGCACTCCAATTATTTGGTAAAGAGGGAGCTTTTTAATGGTCCAAAGAGGACTCTTGTTGACTTTCAATGCAAATTGGGCATTTTTATTATCTCCCACTAGCTCCATAAATCTCCTTCTTTGTTCTGTACTTTAAAGAAAATAAGGTTCCCCAGGCATTGAGGTTGTTAACGTAAATGTTCTCTTTTCTTGCCCTAGATAAGAGGTCATGGTTAATGTGGACTTTTTAAGAAATTCCATTAAATATTCAGGCTGATTCACTAAAAGGAGCCAGTGGCAAAATAATCCTTCTGTTGCAAAAAAATCCAACTCTCAATATGTGTAAAAATGTTACATTAAGACGATACTTTCTAAAATGCTAGAACTCTATTCGCCACTATTGTTCTACTTTTCAAGACTGCTTCCACCCATCGGCATGGTAAGCACAAATTACATGCAGCCTCAGCACTTCACGTTCTAAGTAGGCAGAGGGTCGTGGATTTCTGCAGTGATTTGGCATTTATCAAAACAAACAATTTATTCTGATTTGTTGTCAGGATAAAGCAACCACAGCTGCAACATCTCTGATTTATGACATTGTAGAACTGATACCAAGTATTATCATTTTTACTTCCAGCAAATCTCACTAAATTTAATGCTGATCAGTCTATGCCTTATCCATGTATTTTTTTAAACTATTCTTACATAATTAAAGACTTACAGTAATTAATTAAATATTTAAAGGTTCCTATGGACCAGCAAGTAAACATTCAGTCATTTAGCATGTACTGAGAACTAGATGATTTTATTATCTTACAACTCAACTGTTCCCCATAGCAAGAAGAGAGACAAGTACCTTCATGTTTTCAGATTACTTTATCTGATGGTCTGTGCAATTTTACATCCACATAGCAGTCCTAGAAACAAAGTAATTAAGGCTGAGTGATCTAATATGATGCAAAAAGTTAGCAAGTACTTCCTTCTTGATAAAACTTATTAGTGCAATTGCAATACTAATAATGCCTCTAAATTTTGCAAATCTTATGGTTCATCTTAAATAGCTAAGAAAGTCTACACATTGAAATATAATGGAATCTTACAGATATAGCTAAACTGTGAATGTGGGTTATCTCTCTTAATAAAAACATTTGCTTAAGAAAAAATGGTAAACGTGAATCAGATAAAATAGCCTAATCTTCTACATAGTACACAAGTGTATCAGATCTTAAACCTAGAATTTACCGCCATATGTTAGAATAAAAGAATGCTGCTCTATTTGAACTTAAATGTCATAGATTTCAGCTGATTAGAAACTGATTACAATAACAACAGCCAGATTTAATTTGGAATGAAGAACCACTGTAGGAGACAGTATCAGTTGTCAATAATTCTCTTGCATTATTCCCAATTGATATACAAACTGCTAAGTGGAGTTGTTAAATATTTTTAAAAGCTGTTGCTAATATCAAGCTATAAACTGAAGACTGAATTCTAAACATCCAGTATACATGAGACAAAAGAAACAGCATAAAAAATAGTGTTTAATTGCTTAAATTACAGCTTTGGGGGCAGGCAGGGCATTAGTATATCATTTAACCTTAAAGTCTAGTACTCTTCTGCCTACAAAAAAAAAAAGGTGAATTGCTTTAAGAGATTTTTTTTCCTTTTTCATAGCAAATCTCTTTTCAAGCCTCCTGGAAAACAACATTTATTTTAGAACTAGTCAAACCATTCACTTTGAATACTACGTGTAAATGGAGCCCTTTTCTTCTGTTTACATAAAGCTAATAAATCAGTCACAACTTCTGTAAATATATATACATATCACAGTGCAAGTCATATATTCATATATGATTATGTTTATATGAATATGTATGTATATAATGAGCAAATATTTTCCAAGTAGTTTATTAATATAAATATCACTTATCGTTGTCCATTGTCCATTGTTGACTTAAATGGTTCGCTATTGACCGCATTTGGTCATATGACATTGCATTTTCTTTTCTTTTCTTGAACGCCTGAAGCTTTTGAAAAAAGGATGATAAGGACTGACAAATTAAAGCAAGAATATATAAGCATATCCCAAATTAATTTCTTATTAGGCAACGTTTTTACCACACTTCTTACTTGAGAATCCTTTGACTATCTCTGTACTGAAACATCATGTTCTCTTCTGGGGTATGAACATTTCCCCCAGCATTAAGCTGGAGGATTCTTCACTTTACCCTGCTGCCACTTGTTAGGTTTTAAGGCAAGGATGGAAGGATGTCCACTGCTCCAAGGCAGCTATGAACTTAAAGCAATAAGGATTCAGTTCAACTCACCTATTTTTAGCCACTTTGGTTTGGAGACTATTACCTGTTCCCCATGCTCCACTGGTGGAAGGTAAAACTGATTTTTTGCTGACTCTAGAAGTAGGAACAATACTCTCTTGACTTTCCCACCCACTGCCAGCAATTACTACTTCCCCCTCACTGCAAACAGCCTGACTCTTCCCTTAGCAATCAGAGCAATTCTGAGCAGTTTGCTTGCTAAGCAAACTGTACATCCATTTAACTGAAACATCCTGTGCAGATCTCGCTCTCTCTCTCTCCCCAAGTACATTAGAGCCACATTTAGAGAGGGATAAAATGTCAGTGGACGCTGTGCAGCAGTTATGCTTTGCAGCACACCTTAGCTTTCCATTTCTTATTTATGCATATGAGAGTACACATTGAAGAGCACCTTGACTTCATCCTAGCTTCATGCTCTTTTTCTTTTGCTGCACCAGAAAAAAAACACAGCACAGGCAAAGGAGAAAGCACATGCCTGTATTTTTTTTTCCACTATGACATGAAAAGAGGTCAAGGTGCGTACTTCTACACAGGTAATCACATATTTTTTTTTAAGGAAACAAAAACAACTTGTTCTGATCTTTTGTGTAATATAACACCTAAGTGGGAATTCAAATCTCTCAAACAGGACAGTCAGTGGCTGTCTGGATGCAAATTAGAGTCTTTGTTTTAAGGACCCTCAACTGGATAGGAAGAGATTCCTTCCTAGCAAATTCTTTTCCAGTTGGGTGACAGGGACTGCTCTAGTGAATGCATCATCTTTTTCTGTAGTATATGTTGAAATAATTTAATTTAATATGTTGAAATAATTTAATTTTCTTAAATCTGTGCAAAAGGCTGTCCCATATGACTATTTCTGCATCTGCAGGAAGAGTTTCTACTTTCTATTTGGAAGTATTTAACTTATGTACACTTTAACCAACTCTGCAGCAGGAATTGCTTGAGGAAGTGTCTGGGGTATCCAGATTCTCTGCCCAGGATGTTAATAAATGCATTTAAGCATATAAACATTATCAGTTGCCCTACGTATATAGTGGGAGCTCTCTAGGGGAACATAGGAGAAAGTATGAGATGTCCACCTGAAGAGCTATCTAACAATTAGTCACAGTACTGTCATGAAGCCAGCTAAGAGTTTATTCAGTCGCTTTGGCACATGTAAGACCACTACTTTGAATGAGTCCCCCATTTTTATCTATGCAGAGATGAGTTAGGGAATACTTGGATAATCCAGTGAACTAATGTCCATACATTTTAGGCAGGAATAAAGCCATCTACACCACAACCGTAGCTTTAATTTTCTCTGTGTTACAATTATAAAGTGCCTTGATCTTTCCACAATGACCAGATGTGGGAGCAAGAGTTCACCTCTTTCTTACCCCTAAATAAATAATGTTCCATATTCAGAAGTTTCGTTCCTCTGACCATTCTGTCTACACTTAGATGAGATGAACTTGTACCTACATTTCTTTTTTCTTTGAATAGAAGCTTTGACTTTTAAGATCTAAGGTTTATAAGTTGCTGTAGCAAAATGAGGTCTATCCTTTCAAAGTAACTTTGCTGAACAATTTGAGAATACTAGAAATCAAGCAACTTGTTTGCTCTGAGAATTTTCAGAAATTTCTCTCCTCTTTCCTGACACTTCACAGAATCACAGAATATTCAAGGTTGGAAGGGACCTCTAGAGATCATCTAGTCCAACCTTCCCGCTCAAGC
>JAVCKT010005847.1:30000-33189 GCA_032273925.1 Rhynchotus rufescens | reverse complement strand
TTCTTTCTTTCTTTCTTTCTTTCTTTCTTTCTTTCTCTTTCCCTTCTTTCTTTCTTTCCCTTCTTTTTTCCTTCCTCTTTCTTTTTAAAGTAAATTCCTTTCACACTGAGCTTTTAAAAAAGGAAATTAGCTTCATGTAACATTAATTAGAAGAAACATCGTTTCTCATCCCAGAATATACCTCCAGTAATGAAAAAAGGCATTGAGGAAGAGGATGGCTTTCTGCTGTGCCCAGGGTAACTGGAATTACTTCCCTGCTTGGAAATGCCATGTGTGGTACCCATCCAAGTGCGTGTGGATCACAACACATATGCACATGTTGGGGCTCCTAGCTGGTTCCCCTCTCTGTTATGATGCTGTTGATACCAAGTAAGCAAACTGCTTCAGTCTGGTTTTTGGAAATGGCAGGTCCCAGGTTCAGCGGGGGACTAGACAACAATTCTTCTGAAGCTCCATATGTCCAGGTTTCAACCACAGGACCAAGAGAGGCTCGTAAAGCCAAGGAAGGGGAAATGAAGAGATGCCCATAAAGCCCATTCTCACCATCTAAATGCCAATCACAGGCCCTGCTAAGCTACAAACTCAGCAAACTGCTCCTATCCCAAATTACATCTCGCTTTTAAGCTGAAGAACATACAAGTGATATGAAGGGTGTTTCTCCTGTTACCAAATCTTGAGATATTTTCTCCTATCAACTTCTATCAATTATCTTATAGTCATCAGAGAAAACATGTTCTAAGGAAGATGGAAGAAATAATGCTGAGATGTTCATTATACCTGAACATTTTCATACTTGAGGAGTCTTCATTATATTCTGAATATTCCCAAAAGATCTAAAAACAGCCATCAAGGAACAGTACAGCTTCCAAAGAAAGGGTTCAACAACCCAATTCCCTGGTTGTGGAAGAATTTTGAAGATCAGATTTTGTTAATAAATAAACTACAAAAGAATGGATACTTCCCACTGTCTGTCCAGTTTAGATTTAAATCTAAATTTCTTGGAGCAGAAAGAATTTCTGAATTGTTTGCTACTCATGAGAAACTAATGTTTTCTGTCAAACAACTTCAATTTTGTTCGCAAGAAAATGAAGCTAGATTATTTTTTTTTCCCTTTAAGTGTTCAAGAAGTGAGGGTATCAGCTTCTAAGTGGTGTCTCCACATACGCTTTTATGGCAGTATTTCATTCACCATGTGTCATCTAGATCACACCCCTAGCGAACACAGTTCTCCTTGGGGAGGAAATACCTTTTCTTACACACTGCTAAAAAGCTTCCGTTTTAAAATTGCTATTTTACACGGGCTTTTTATCATATCTGCTCCGTTTTAGTTAAGGCTGTGTAAACATTTGCACTTGAAGCCTATGTTTTCAGTTTGCCTTATCTACCCAACACTTTCACCTTTTGGAATTACATTTGCCAGATCCTGTTGCTTTCCGAAGAGCAGGTTTCTCCCAAATAGACGGGGGCAGAGCCAACTCTGGGGTCCTTGGTGCAGCTTCCTGCTTTCTCCAGCACGTCATGGTGCTCTCTGTGCTCCCCAAAGGCTCTGTGCAACGTGGAGGATGCTCGTGGAGACCAATATCTGACCATGGGAAGATGATTTCTAGGTGGAACATTTACTCCTCCGCCTTTTCCTCTCCTCCACTATCTGCATGCTGACTTTGCACCAGAGAATTTTGCAACACGGGAGAAATGCTCCTTCCTTTACAGATTATTAGCACAGATTATAGATTATTAATAGCATATATTAAATACTCTATACTAAGTACTTTCAACTTCTGCATGCTTTTTAAATCTTAGAGTTGAGCACGTTGGCTTCAGCGATACCCCACACTCAAAACCTATCGCTATCTTTGCACACTGAGGGACCTTCACATAATTTTTGCAATCTAGATTGCTTCACTGCTTTCTGAACTTCTTCATCGTGACCTCCACGGTGGATGTTCCTGCTCTTGTATCTCCTCGCCCACGTCCCTCCTCGCGCTCTTGCCGCAGGCGATGCGAGATAAGGGGGTATCTCATCTTCCACGCGAATCGATAAGGGCCCCTTGTCTGGAGTGCGTGTGTGAGCTCGCTCAGATGCCGCCCACGATCTTTGATCGGACCCGAACAATTAGGGGAAGAAAAATTGATTTCTGACCGCTGTCGGTTATCGGGTCTTTAACGGTTGAGATGATACATGCAGGCAGGAAAGCAAAAGAAACAAACATGAGGCCCATGAAAATGCCTTGAATTAAAAGAGGGACAGAAGCAAAGAGCCTCAGATATTATAATAAAATTGCATGCATATCATCTGGTCTGCACGTCCATGATCTGGGGTGGGTGTATTTGCAACTGGAATGAGATGGGAAACTGGGAGCTGCTGTAGCCCCAACCAGAGCAAAACCTCTCATGAGCACCAGGGAGCCTATTATGGGTGCAAAAGCACGTATATATAAATGCTCCTATATAAACTGTTGGAGAAAAACGACTCGCACTGATCACTGCCGTCTCCTTAACACACTCGCCAGTCACCGAGTGGGTATTTTATTACGGTGGAAGGAAGATCTGCAGTAGGGTACGAAGTTCCGAGCAAATCTGGGGACTCTGTCCATTGATCATGGAAATTTTGCTGTCTGTTCTCAATAAAGCACATTTACACAAAGGAAAACTAATTCTGTGGGGTAATATTTACAGAGAGAAGTGAAGGAAAGCACTGCCGCCTTTTACACCGATCTTGGGCTATAAGTCATTTCTATTAACAGAGCCTTGCTATAGATGTTTATAACAAAACATTAAAGACTTGGTGGGAACGGAGAAAACAAATTACTCTGCAGAGATCCTAGCAACTCTGCTGAAATACTGTCAGTTATTTATCTACTGTCAGCAGAGGTTGCACACTATAATCCTCGACAGGCTCGGATCCGGGAAGAATGAGGAGAAGGGGCAGGGATTGCATTTAAGGGCCTGTTCTCATGCAAAGACATTTTAACACAGATTTAAAGAGCGAATGTGTCTCCTAGAAAACGTCCCTGCCGATTCTGATGCATTGCCAGGCAAGGAGGGCCTCCATTTGGTTGACTTAGGGAGGGACGTGTTAGAGGCTAGCGCCGTATTTTAGGCCATTCATGCTCCCGATGTAGGACTAGCGCAATGAGGTCATCATCACTTCATTTTTAGAGTCCTCCTATAACAACAGCACGATTCCAC
>JAVCKT010005847.1:0-27500 GCA_032273925.1 Rhynchotus rufescens | reverse complement strand
ATAAACAGCCCGTAATCTGTGGATGAAGTGAACTCTAATCAGGCCACATGCAGATTAAACAAACTGCGAGGAATAAAAACTAGATTAAAATGTTCGTGCCCAATGCCGGAAGATTATCAGGACATTTTACCTCTTTAAATCCTAATTTATGTTGGAGTCACGCTAAAGTTTATGTGCTCGGAGTGATTATGTGGCACAGTAGATTTTCGGCGGTTCGCAGGAGATTCTGTGATCAGCAGGAGAAAAAAATGCTGTTCCCTTCTCAATATGTTCACCCAGACTTTCTATTTATGCAACACCGAAAGGGCTGTTTTTTAAATGCAGATATAGAGCTAACATCAGCTGTCCAGTGCCACCATCTATCTTTACACTTAATCACTTACATTAATTAAGATGATTTAAATAACATCGCGTATTAATTGTCATCAGTGGATTGCTTTATATGAAAAGAGGGTTGCTAGAATTACGTGCAGCATTTCTGTGGTAGGGGCATCTCTTTCTTTGGGGGGAAAAAAGGAATAAATAAATAAAAGAGGAACCATTAACATTAATACTTAGACACCTGGTTGGTATTACTGAGCATAAATTCAAAGGAATTATTTTGAGTAATTAGACATTAGCAATGTGCCTTTTCCATGTAGGTATGTGTGTGCTGTCAGTTTTATGTGCGGGAAATTACTTACACTAGGCAGGAGTCCCAAACAGCGCCAGGAAATTCATAAATCTTTGGAAGGAAGGGCGCTTCGGTGTGTCCACCACTTACCACCTGTGGGGCCAGACGACGTGCAAGGGCCTCTGCGGATCGTCCGCCCCCGGCGAGACGTCACCGGGGTTAAAAGTCAGCCGTTGCTTATCTCCTTCTTGACAAGGATTTGTGCTTCCCGACGCTCCGGGTTCCTCCCGCGTCGCTGATGGGGAAGGAGGCGTCTCCGGAGGGTTGGCTGGAGGTCCAGGATGCTCCTCGCAGAGCCCTAGGTCTGTGCTGATGGGTTTCATCAAAGCCTCGTGCTCGCGAGCACCTCCAGGGCTTTTAATGCCCATTATCTTCTCCAAATGGGCACGTTTATGTGCTGGCATGAATCTGTGAGCACAAAAAAAAAAAAAAAAAAAAAGGAAGAAAAACTACATACAGTGCTCACGCCGGATTTTAATTTTGCCCGGCGATTCTTAATGAATTGATTTGAAATGCCAAGGCGACATGGTTAGTTGTCTGCATCAAAGCAACAACGGCACTGGCACTCAGGAAATGACAAACTCACACACACATATATACTTATCAAGACAGTACCTGTGCAACACGGCAGATTTCCTGCCTGAGAATCCAAAGGTCTCCATAAAGCCACAATTAAATCACGTTAAGTGGGAGGACAAAAACATTTCCCTGCTAAACTTAACTGAAGCAAACGTCTCTAGGAATTAACGAGGCAATTCTGCTTCCTTAGCCACTAAAGTCCCGATGAAAGCAACCATCCTTAGGCTTTTTTGGAAGTGAGTGATGAACCTGGGGAAACTGAGGCAGGGGTGCAAGACACCTTTCCCCAGATAACCCTTGGACAGGAAACCTGCAAGCAAAGCTGCTTCCCTCAAGCACCTCCTCTGCATTAATATAAAGTGCACTACATGCATGGCCATCACAGCATCCTCACTCTATACCTCAAGTTAATTTCCCAAATACTATTATTTACTTACATGCCTTTCAGGGCGATTATGGCTCTTCCAGATAAGTGGAGACATTTGAATTTTCCGTTTCCTTTTAATTCCTGTGTGTTTACACACGCTGGCCTGTTTACTGAGCTGTTTACTAAAGCGAACACTTGCTCCACTTTATCAACCTCCTCCACAGCTCCGCAGAGTTTTGCTCCATCCCGGCAACAGCTCATTTCGGAGCAGGGGAACAAATTGCTTCTTTAGCTTTTTGTTAAAACAAATATTCCTAAATCCAGGAATGATCCACTTTACTCTGCAGCATCTTTAAACACAAACAGACCCTTCTCTTTGAAATTATTACCAAAATACAAGTACACTCAGACACTACGGGAGGTTTACTGCAGTCACACCCTTGATGAGTGGCTTTGAGGATTTTTCTTCAATAACCCCCAAATCCCCTTTCCTAGGTGACTATGCTGTGTAGCTGCCCCATTTAATATGTATTCTCTGATTTGGGTTGCTGCCATATTATTTCTACGTTCGCCTACATTAAGCTGCATTTTCTATTCACTGACCAAACCACCTACAAGAGCCACATCTCCTAACTGCTCCCTGTTTTACTTGTCCTGTCTCCTCTGTGGATGCAATCAGAAAAGTTCAATCATATTCAACAGGCTCATTCGAATCAATTATCGATATTATAAACACAAGAGGATCCCAGATGAGTCTCGGAGTTAAACTATTTCCATCTCAGTGAATCAGCCACCCTCAGCTGAAGTGCAAACTTTAATCACCTTTACAAATAGAGCCCTTCAACACCTACAGTTGCGCTGGTTCTGCCAACAGCTTCTAAGGTAGAACTTTATCAAGTGCCTTCTGTAAACTGAAGCCCACACATCCTGCTCAGGATATTTTCTGAGGAGGTATCTATGGAAAAGGTAGCCAGTTCTGACCCAGCAAAACCCCCAAAACCACATAGAGACCTTCGCTAGGTCACCTTTTGTAGGACAGGCTCATGTCATGATAATCTAACCTGGAGGGCAGTGGTGTCTCCTGCCCAATGAGGACACCAGTTCAGACCTCCCCAGATTGTGCTGGATAGTTTAGATCACATGCTTATCTCCTGCCTTTCCCCTTGGAAGCACGAGGTGGGAAGCAACAATTCAAGGAGGACGCTCAATGAACAGAATTCTATAACACTACCTGCTTTTTTCCAACTACTTTACATTACTGTGAGGATGTACTGTTATATTTTCACTCATAGGAGAAAAGTTGGAGCAGAAATAGGTTTAATGATTTGCCAGGCATCACAACACCCATGACTGAACTCCTAGCACAAGCAGGAATCCTGCATGCCTACAGTTTCCTCCCCAAAACAAAATCATCTTTGGCTTTTTTGCTATTTCAATAATTCAACATATTTTTACTCATAGTGTATCCCACTTTGAGACCATGGCAACCATCCCTGCAAAATCATTCCCAGAAAAAGAACTCCTTGATGAGTGAGAGGCAGGAATACCTGGATATGCTGCCTCTTCCTGGCTGTCTTTAATCGCTCAGCCCATCCTTTTCTTTTCTTCCTTTCCAGTGCTCATAAATCTGATCTGTCATTGTAGAATTTCTAATAGTATTAGATAAAACTTCACCGATTTCTCCCTGGAATAAACTATTTAATATCCTTTATTTAAGACATGTGTGTGCAATCAATTCTGCAGTATTTACTTGTATTACACACACAGTATTCATCATCTTGACAATTTTTAAAAGTTTTAGAACACCATTTCACTTAACAGTTTTTTTAAAAAAAGAGATTTATTTGATGGTTAGCTTTGGAACAAGTTATCTGCATTAACTTCCATTGTTTTGGCATAAAGTAGTTCTGTATATTTTACTAACAACAGTGGAGACATGATAAAAGATGTAGGCAGGGTGCCACGAACTGCTCTAGCTGGAACCCACAGCGTTCATTTGAGAACATTAATTTCTTTGGAGCTCGACTGGAGGACGGGTCTGGGTTCAGCCACTTGAATCTGAGTATGCAACTATGTGCGAAACGCTGTACCTGGATATAACACTTTTAGCAGCAGAAAGGCCACTGTAAATCATAGCCAGTATAAACTTGTCCATATGATTGGAATGATATAATGGATATTGCAGTCCCTAACCACTAGCTAATGTTCTTTATGACACTTAAATAAATGGCCTGAAAATAAACGAAGAGCAATACGAAGTCCTCTAAAGCGGCTCACGTGCGTCTCCCCAAAGTATGCTGGAGAAAGACAATGTCTACTTAGCACATTTTTTGTGTTTACATTTTCTACACAACACTCCTGCTCCAGCTAGTCCATTTTTCCTCTTCCAGGCTCTCATTAGTTTTTCTTTTCTGCCTTTTCCTAAACAGAGTCTTCTCTATGTCCAGGACCTGCCCAGAACTTGGTCATTTTTAAACACCACAAGCACGCTGGATTTCTATATGGACATTCAGAAAGGAGTTGCAAAGATGAACATAGCCTGAAATCATATGAGAATCCAAACAAAACTTGGAAATAAAGAAACAGCTCTGCTATACCAAGAGACTAAATAAAACGGAGGTTCGGCAAACTGACCAAAATCACTAAGGTTAAAGAAGAGCCAGAATTAGCCTCCAAAATCCAAGATGACGTGCCTAAAATGTTCTTTCTGAGCTTCAGGTTTGCATATAGAAAAGAAAGTTTCCCCAATGGTTTCAATGAAGGGTTGTGTCCTCAGCCTCTGCTCTCCACGCCCCAATCTTGCCCACGTTGGCACATGGAAACCAGGGCACTTCGTTCTCCTCTGCCAACTAATTACTTGTGGGCTCGTTTGTACAGAGGGTGTCATCAACGTCAGCGACGCGAAACCTTTGGAGATGGGATCTTCTCCCATAAAGATCATCAGAGCTCCTGAAATCCCGGTGTAATTTCAGGAGATGCAGCCGCAGAGAGCAAAGACGAGGAGGGAGCTGCTGCGTGGCGAAGGCGTGCGGGAAAACCCAGGGAGCTCCAGGAGCAAACGCGTTGGATTCAGTCATTGAGAAAGATGCACCCATTCTTCTCACCCGTGGTTATACAATGCACCCTCATCAAGCGTGAGAAACGCCCCACTACTCTATTTTTAATATGGGTGTTTTTATTTTTATGGACTTGATGCTGCGAAATCTTGCACATTCGAGGCTCTCCACAAGAAAAATATCACCAAAGCCTACAAATATTGGCACTTTCAAGAGATACAACAAGGTCTTTTCCTTTATATTTTAAAAGCATGTAAAATCTTTGACTTGTATAAATAACTCACTTTTATATATTTAAAAATGACGGTTCAAAACAAACAATGAAATGCTGAAATTTCTAATTTTAATACCTTGGCTTGTTCATGGAAACTAAAAATATTTTTCTTCTTTTATTTATTCTGATTTTTGAGGCTCTCTGACATTCAACAGATGATTTCAGAACTTTGTGAAGACCCTGAAAACAGCAAGCCTTGAAAGCTTCTCACTTGCTGCATCCCATTTATAGATGTTTGGCTAAAAAAAAATAGAACAAAGGCTTGAAAATTAGCTAAGTTTATACACAACAAAAATTCCACCTACTAAAAAGTGGTTTGAATTTCAATCTGAATATTTACCATTTTGACTGGCAGATTTTTTACTCTCCCCAGTCTACCCAGAATGTTCTTTCTTTGCATTTATGTCACAAAATTTCCACCTACAGGAAATGAATGTGGTTGTTTCCCGTCGCTCTTTCACAACACACTGTCCTGTTGCCTTGGGTGGGCTTATTCACAACACTTCATTTGCACTAATGAAAATTTACTTACGTGAAAGCAAGTACTTGGTTACTTACTTGGTTTCTTCTCATGACACCAAGAGCCCCTTTGGGTGCTATTTTTTAAAAACCAACAAAAATAAGAATAGAAGGAGGGTGCTGCCACTGGTAGAGTGACAGAAACCATATGAGAAGGCCTAACTAAAGTATATAGGTTTAGGTTAGACCAAATTGTGAGGAAAAGTTTCGAGTCTTGTATGCTGCTTAGGAGAGCAAGAATAACTTTTAAAAATGGATAGAAGCTGAAAAAGTGCTTTAATTCTGCATCTTTACTTAGATTTGCAAGCAAACTTAAAGGCGGGTGTGGAAGTAGAGTGGATAAAACTATACTGCCATTAAAAAAGAAGGAAAAAAAAAAAGAAGTAATGTTAAAGAAATAATAAAAGAACATAAGATAAACAGCTCTCCAAAGGCCAAACAGAGGAGAGTCACTTTCAATTCCAGACAGTCATGATCAGAAATATATTCGCAACTGCTGGGCTGGTGGATGTTGCAATAGACTGTAATTTTGCAGTGCCAATCACTGCAATCCCAGGAAACTTCTACTTTTGTCCCTGCTTAATTTCTGCCAGGACGAATCCTGCTCCCATGCTGAATTTGTTTCCACATTTGCTACAAACAAACACAAAACGGCACACCCTGGATCACCGCCAGTTCTGAGGCATTTCTGAGCTTTCAGGACTTTGTCCTCAGGACGTTGGTTTTTATACTCAATGCTACAAGTCACTGGACCGCAGTAGAAGGGTCGCTTTTAAATTTGCCTGCTTCCCAAGAGATCGCATCGAATGACAGAAAGGGGAAAGTCCTTTCATTTCAAAGATTTTTCTTTCTTGATATTTTTTCTACGTTGTTCAGCATGGTCAGGTGCACCAAAGCTGGGTGCAAACTTAAAAGCTTGAAGGGAGATTCCCAATTAACATTTAGGGATGCATCATTTGGTATGAGGGTTCAGGGACGCTGCCCCATACTCTCCGTGCTCTAATTTCACTTCCCCGTGTGTAGCAATGGTTGTAATTCTTCATTCAGAAGAGGAAGAGATTACTTGTCAGCAGTAATCTCCAACACAGATAATGCCACATAAATATTAGGGGCTTATAAGCATGGACAAGGATTAGGAGCGAAGAGAGAGAGCAGAAAGCAAACGGAACAGAGCCAAGATTAAGCGCCGGGAAGGGAGCGGCAGAAGAAAACGCCAGGTCTGCGGCTGAGCTCGTCTTCCCGCAGTCAAATACGTGTTTTCATGGGCAGACTAAGCAGGGTTTACAGACAGATCTGGAGTGCGAGCAGCACCTCTCTGTACGCGGGGTGGACGGTGCAGGAGAAGAGGAGCATTACTCGAGATCTGCAGTCGTTTCTGTTGCCATCACCTGCTAGGATGTGTCCACTGTCCATAACCTGAGGGAAAGAGAGCAGCAGAAAACCACACACGTTGCATGGGACATGCAGAGACCAGGGGTCTAAATTCCTGCTCAAAGTCATGTCCCACTGGCCATGGGGCTTCGGACGGCTGAGTTCTGGATAACACCAGGGATTTTGCAGCCTCTTGGGGACACTTTTCCAGTGTTTGATCACAGTTGTGATGATTTTTCTTTCATGTAGCTAGTTGGGATTTCTCTTGTACCAATGTGTGTCCACAGCCTCTCATCTTTCTACTGCCCATCTCCTGGATGAGGACTAGATGGTCCCCTTCCAACCTTAGTCATAATTTAGACACTGCCTGGCTCCCTTCTCCACTCCACTACGTTCTTCTTGTGCTGAGTGGCCCAACACCAGACAAAGCACTTCAGATGCTGGACCACACTCCAGGTCCTGGACACAAGCATCTTCTTCCACAAACTGACATTAGGTGTGTAAGAGGTGTTGCTGCGAGCAGCTGAATGTTATATTTGAATTTCTAACCTCAAAATTCCTGCTTAAGATGCACTGTGAGGCCTGATCAGGATTTTAACCCAAGCAACCTGCAACCCTAATTGCCCCAAATACATGAACCTGCTCTACACAACAGAGGCAGGTGAAATTAATACAAATGGTTCTTGAAATCTATGCTCACCTTGTTTTGACTGCTTTAGGCTGCTCTTCATTTCAGACAAAAGCCTACCTGTTGTAATCCGGTACTTAAGGGATTATTCCACATTGCTGTGTATTTACTGATGACAAATCACTTCAACAATATCTCAACTGCTTAAACAAAAGATATCAGACAGTGACTGCTGCACTTATATAGCGTATTTTCCATATACTTGAATACTGGGAAGGTGATACTGGGCCCAGTGAAGTCATAGACAAAATTCCCTTTGAATTCAGTTTATCACCATAAATGTATTCCTTCTGAATTCGTATCTTAGCTTCCCTTAATCACAAATATAAGAACCTGTGTAGAGTTGTAACTTCTAGGAGCATTATTCTTCACTGATTAAGATTTGAAAATTAGTAACTTTGAAAATTCCCCTGAAAAACAGTAAGAAACTATAATATATATTTGACAGAGCAGATGAAAATAACTTACGTGTTATTTTGTGCAAGATGTAGAAACAGTTTTCAGGAAATGTATTTAAACTGAGGTGGGAATCAATGTGTTGTAGAGAAGAAATTTTTGGTATTATTTAACACGGGACTGCTCCAGGGACATTGCAAGGAAGCAGAGACACTTTTGGAGCTGTGAGAGGCACCTTGATAACAAGTGACAGAACTTGAGGGACTGTTGACTTAAGTCTGCCTTTTGCAGAAGTTCAAAAGAACGGATATGGAGAAAAAAATAACAGAAAAACAGGCAGGCTTCTAAGAACTGCAAGATTTTTAGGGTTCTTTAGTATCCTAAGGGATTGCTCATGTTTATTAGTGCTTACTTAAGTAGAAAATCACAACTTAGCTCCTGAGTGCTTATTTAGAAAATGCAAATTTCACATACAGCTCATAGACTACAGTATCTCCTCTTGCTAAACAGAGCTGGAAATGGGTGCTTGCAAACTCATATTACACCTTAAATCATCCAGGCTTCTGCTTATTTCATTTCTTTTTTTTTTAAATTAAAACTAATACCAGGATCCTGTAGCATATAATTTCCTGTTTTGTGGAAGTCCTTCTAATCAGGATATTCAGAATGGATGTCCCCTTTAAATAGACTGTTTTGTAACATACACAATGCAGAAGGGAGTGCTATCACAACACTTCAATAGTTAAGTGACTTTATGAGAAAAATACTTCCAAATGTTTCCTAAAACCTTCCAAACCGCACCAAAGAACATTATCGTAATATTATGTTTCCCTATGGCCTCCAATATTTAAGCCTGCTATTCTCAAAATGATACTTGGATGAAAAATGTAAGTTTATGTAATGTATAAATTGCTCCTAAAAGAAAAGTTGCCTTTAAAATGACTCTGTATAGATGTCAGATATTTTACATTTTCAATAGCTTTGCTGTATTAATTGAACAAATAGTGTCCTAGTGCTTGGGGCTGCACACGACCAGCCTGCATCTTAAAGCCAAACAGTCACTGCGTGATCCTATTCATGGCAAATACTGAAAACAATAACTGTCCTAAACGATTACATATCAAGTTTCACTTAATAGATATCCATATTTCTTGCACAGCATACATAATCCATATAAACTGTACACCATATATCAATAACATATTCCAGCGGATCCAGCATCAAAGGGTTCATTTATAGTAGGTTTTCATTTGACTCCGGGTTGTAATGTTCTGTGCAAGCATAAGCTAACCATTTCACTGATTTTGCCAGCAAGCTGCTTTTTGGCAGATTATTGGCAGGGTGCGTTGGCAACAACCTAGTGCAACTAAGCCCGTCTTATAACTTACAGGTAAATAATGATTTTAATAAATTTATGTAAAATGTTCCACTTGCTCACATCTGGTTTTGATCATTCACCCCACTGTGCTCATGCAAACTTCTGGGTGTTTCTCAGGAAAACGTGTCTTCCATCTTAATTATTTACTGCTATCATCTCAGGTATCCCATGAAATAAATAAGCAAGGAAGCCCACTTTCACTCGAAGGCTCAACTGAAGTAAACTACTATTATCAGCAAAAGCCAGAGAAACACATTAAAAGTAATGATTTTATACACATAGAAATCTAAACCACATTTTGTCAAGAATACGGCGATGAAGTAATAAGAAAAACACAGGGCCACGGTGCAGTTATTGCAGCCAAAGGGCTTTGAAATCGCAAGGTTCAGCCACTTGCCCCGAGCCCAAGAACCGGTGGCAATGCAGAGCCTATGGCCTCTGTTTGAAAACGTGCTACTGTATTAAATAAACCGGTATTTCCCTGTGTTACAACCCAGGGGTAAGTGAGCCTGCTTTTGCATCTCACCTCAGCAATGTGGTTTAGAGGAAACCCCGAGTTTTAAGCCCGACTTTGCCAGTAAGTCAGTGTCTCGTTGTCCAAACACCCAAAGTCTTTTTTCATCTCTAAAACTACACTTGCAGCATAGCTCTGCTGTGTAAGGATTAAGGGTTTTTTCCTTTGTTTTGTGTTCTTTTTTTCCCTGAAAGCTCTAAAAATGTTATTACTAGTAGCAGCAGTATTGTGAATGAACAAAAAAAAAAAATCCTTGGACTTCCTTTTTTTTTGGTAGGGTAGAGGGCTGTAAATCAGCATGACTCTCTGATGCTGGTCTAAAAGAGCTGAGGATCTGCCCTTAACGTGCAGGTACCAGAAATCGGCTGCTGCATCGTGGAGGCTCCTTACAGAGTTGTCCCATGGGGCCAAACTCCTGCAAAATCCACGTCGCTCATCACCAACCACCTATTAAGGCAACCTGGGTGACCTATTACGACAGCTCAATGTAAAATAGAATAAAAAAAATTAAGAACTGTAAAACAGGATGAGCAAAAAGCAATTTCTGTAGGAAAAAGAAGAAAATAAGACTTCCAAATCCATCTACACTGAGTGCTGGGAAGCAGCTCTCAAAAAGGTGCACTTTGGTGCACTGCACTCCGGCAGATTTTACATGGCCAACGCACCCAAGCCCCCTCTGCTTGCTGATATACTTCAAAGTTTTATTTAATAACTGCTTTAAGCAGGGCTTGCAATGAACAACTGCAACTATTAAGGGTCGGATTTCATTTGCGCCCAATTCAGCTTAGAATTTGCTCGCAGAT
The DNA here is from genome assembly GCA_032273925.1 of Rhynchotus rufescens. Lineage (NCBI taxonomy): Eukaryota > Metazoa > Chordata > Aves > Tinamiformes > Tinamidae > Rhynchotus > Rhynchotus rufescens. Next base: position 16,882 of record JAVCKT010005847.1, on the reverse strand, counting down.
TTTTAGTGTTTTTTGCTTTTACGGAGTCAGCAGTTTGGGATTTTGTGCAGCTTGGCAACACAGCCCAAACTCAGTGACTTCTTGTTGAGATCTATTGGATGTGCTGGTAAAACTCTGTACTGCTATAGTGGACTTGCTGTTAATTTGATCTGCTTCAAGGATTCAGTATCCTTCCAGCACGTTATAGACCTAAGGGCATATATTTGTATTGTTTAAAGGCAGGAAATTCTGTGAACTGAAATGAGAACATATCCCTTTTGCCTTTATGGACTTTTTGTTGTTTTCTCTTCCTTTTGGAGTTTTGCAAGCAAAACCAGTGAAAGCTGAAAGTTGGAACAATAGCAAATTACTTCAGAGGAGGTGGAATAAAGTAAAATGCTAAGTTTACTCTTACAGCTTTATTCATATACTTTGTATATATGTAAATCAGACTTATCCAAGCATCAGAAAACACTGTTTTCAGCAGGTCCTTAGACTGAAAACAGGATCATACTGTTACTGTCATAAAAGAACATTGATTTTTCTGTTTTATTTTATTCTTATTTCTTTACTACCTTGTATAAACTCATACCTCACTGACCTCAGGACAGAGCAGATCGGATTCCTGCTAACCACAGAAGCAGGAATAAGAATAATCTTATTGCAAGAAGAACTAATAATCTTTATAACTCCCTACCTTCTTGACCATCAGACCCCAATATCCTTCTACCACCTGATGTAAAAATAATTCTAAATCTTAAAAGGAAAAGAACTTGTGAATCTAAAGTACAGATTTACGGGCCTCATTTGCACTCTGTGTAAGTCCACACTGCCTTGGGCCCTCACGTGAGCTTGGTAAGAGCATGAGATATCTTTAGTGCATCCAATAAATTACATCTCAATACTCATAAGACTAAGAATAGGGAATCCTACAAGATTTGGGGGAATTTGTTCCCCTGCACCAGCTGAGCTCCTCTTATAGTTCTCACAAATACTCCTACCTTGTGGCAGACCACAGGGATGCCACTAAGCCGGGCCTGCAGCAGAACTTAGTGCAGCGTAGCTCACAGGAAGCAACCCCAACCAGAGCAGTATCAGCCAGAGCCTAAACACTCACCCAGCACTTGCAGAGGGCTGCTCCTTGCACGGGGCAAACAGTGAGCAGGCTGCTTCCATCTAATAGGCTTTATAGCTAAATATAAACGACAGTGGGATGTAAAGCTTGAGAGAAACATTTGACACCCAAGCTACTGCTTGGCCACTGGATTTCTCCTAGCTAGTGTTTCTTCACACTCACTAATCCCTCTTCCTGGACAGCAGCAATTATGGCATTGGTGGCCTGCAGGACTTGGGTTTATTTGCTTTCATTTGGCACAGAGCTTCATGCCCATCTAATCTCCTCTTGGAGGTTACAACAACTGAAGCAAGGATCACAAAGAGGCACCATCAATCATCTCAATAAACACAACTCAGCTGTTTCGAGGCAGCCAAAGCCTACAGTGGAGAAGAATCTTAATAAGAGATTTGAAAGAGCATGAAGAAACAGCTTCACTTGGAGTAAGTGCTCACGATAACAACTTCCAAAGGAGCACGGCTGACCGGCAGCGCGGGGTGAATAAAGACATGAAAGGTGCCCAGGTCCATCTGCGGAGTATCTGTATTGCAGATCTTGACATTATAGCCAAGGGGATCCACAATCACCATCTGCAGGACTTCTCCACTCCTCCCTCCAGAGGTGGCTTCTGCAGAAACTGAGGAAGCCCTGGTGCCACATCTGGGGCATGTTTGGCCAAAAGCAGGGATCCAAACCCTAGCAGCTAAGAGAATCACAATGACCACAGCCAACAACTTGTTCTTAGGCTCATGTCCATGCTCTCTTAGGCAGAGCATGACTAATTTAATAGGTTTGCCTTGTGGTCAAAGCACTACTAACATCATATTTGGCGATGTGGCAGCACACAGCACTCTGCTAGCGCGTGTGAATCCCTGCTCATCACCTGCTTACTGCTCCTGCTTTCACTTTCCTTGGCTCTCCCGCAAATGTAACTAAGGATTTTGGGGAGAAAAATAATAACTAAGTTCATGAACTACACCAGAATTGGCCGTGTCACTATTCATTAAAAGTCATGATAAATTATAAGGCCCAACTAAAGGGAGCACATGCACTGTGTGCTAGGTTCTAGTTGCAGACAGAATTTTTCCCTGCTAAGATCAAAAGGACAAGGTGTTCATATAAATAGCATTTTATTTTGATCCTATTATTCTATATGAGCTAGAAGGGAGATCAAAGGAAAAAATACCCAGGTTTCACTATTAACACTTAACATAGCTCCAGCTGGAAAATCCTTTCCAGATTGCTAGTGCAATTTAAAGCCTGGCACATTTTTGTTGTTCTGTTGTGCACTATACCTGAAGGCACTGTTTTGATTCCTTGACCACCTCTCTCATTGTGGAAAATTGCTCCTGATATATATTTTTTCAATTATTTTCCTTTTTATTACAGCAATCTCCCGACACCCTGGCTTTGGGGACTACATCGTTTTGGGTTCAATCCACGGTGGCAGGGAGACAGTCTTTGCCCTGAAGTAGTGGCCATATAATAAATAGTGACTGTAGAGAACAGTAAGGAAATTCAATCCTGTTGGAGTCCAGTCCTCAGCGTGGGTCAGCCCATGCCACTGGCAGTCCCACTGGAAGCAAAGCATACCAGTTTCCACTGAGTGTGTAAACGAAACCTAATGGGCCTTTAAAATATGTAAAGGCTCCTTCTGATAGCTGTCAAGAACAAATGGGCTTCAGTATGTTATATTGCATATTACGACCTTATCTGGCCATCAGCACGAGTAATTAATAGTTGTATTGCCTCTCTCAGAGCCCAACAGTGTTGCAAAAAGAAAAAAAATAATCACATAGAATGCTTCTTACAAGGTCAAAGTATATTAATGCCTTTTAACATGCATTCTTTTTTGCACATAAAGTTTCTCCTAGATAACTTATGTTGGACATTTCAGCTCCAGTCTGCAAGGAATATTCAGTCCTTGTGCAAAGCCTGTAGAGATCTGCTAACAAACAGGTAGAGCTTCCTAGATTACCTTTGGAAAAAATCAACTATCTAGCAAGCATAAGGAAAAAAAAAGAGTGCATATGTCCCTCTCTCCTGCCTTTCTTCCCCCTCTCCAGTTGCTATTAAAACATTCATGTTACAAAGTCGTTCCAAAGTTTATTGTAAATGCCAAAAAGTGGGCACCGATCCCACACGAGCTGGCTCAGTTATGACCTACCATCTTGAACATATTCATTTTATCCAATTCAGTGCCAGGAGGGATTTTTTTTTTTTTTTTAGCTTAACTTTTCCCTAATAACGGTAGATTGTACAAATACAGCAAGATAGTGAGCCCTGATTCTGGGATCTTGTTCAGCGAACGCTAAATGCATGCAGGTGAGTTGTAGCCTAGAAAGAACATTACAACTACGAGTTAAACTAGACAAAACATCTCATGCTCAGTCAGAGTATGTTCATATTACACACAGCAGCCAGCTGGCTATAAATCCAAGGAGCAAGCTGGAAATCTTTAGAGTTTAAATGGATGAATACAGACATAAATGGAAGAACAGTGCTTTGTCATCATATGAATGGCTTTTAACCAAAAAGAAGGGATTGCTTTTATGATAGCTTTCCAAAAGAATAACCTGGCTGGGATGAAACTAAGGAATAAGCACAATGATTGGAGCATTCCTCTTTGCAACTGAATTTGCTATTGTGTTTTGTGACAACCACAGAAGTCACATTCTGCCTCCCTGAACAAATATAATTAGAGTTTATATACAGGTATTCTTAGTGAATAGACACGAGGTCTTCAAGAGAGCCTTTGCAGATGATGACCCATAAACAGGATGACTCTATTAACTTATTTTAGACTTAAACTGCCACAAGCTGGGCTGTAAGAACCTAATAATCGCTTTTTTTTTTTCCATATTTCCAACTCTACCTAAGTACCCTGTACACTTCTGTACTCCAGCTATATGAATCACTGAACCTATGGCCAACTCTCCTATCTGTGCACAAGCCCTCTGTGAAACCAGCACCTTCCTGTCACGGACAAAGGACATGAAGGAGACACGTTCACATCTCTTGCTCTCAAAAAAAATTCAGAAATGGATGACTTTCTAGAGCTTTGATTCTATAAACACTTGTTCTTTCTCCACCTAAAGCAGATATAACTCCCCTCTTCGACCCAACATTATAGTTCAAGTTCTTGCAAGACATTCCAATCAACCCAGAATTCAGTGAAGCTTTAAAATTATTAAGAACTTCACATGTCCTAACTATGTTCATATATATATTTTTCATTTAAATAACAATTCCTATTTTATTTTTTCTTTAAAAACAAACAAAAAACTTCTCTGATGTTTAAAAGTAGCTGGAAGCTCGTGGTTTTGATGTGCTCACTGCTGACAGAACGAGATGGAAATTGTAGGAATATAACTGATAACAAGTTTGCACCCCAAAACTTTTTGCCTGTTTCTCTGCCCTGCCTGACTGGGAACTGTGAGGGATAGAACAAAGATTTGCTGTTCTTTACAGTCACGCAATGAAAGTGTAGGTTAAGAAAGGAAGGAAGTATTTGCAGATTTCAGATATTTTGTGGAGCTTTGTTGCTTTTTCCTTGCATTCAGATCTAATCTCAGCTCAAGCAAAGAGCTGGACTTTCATGTTCTGCGGTGCTTGGGTAATGCAAAACCCAACCCACTCGGACACTTTTGCCAAGACAGACTCAAGACATAACTTTTAACTTTAACCTTCTTCAGGCATTTGCTCATGCTTAGGAATCAGGAGGAGATGTTTTACCAAGAAGGCTTAAAATGACACTTCTGAATAAATTAATGAAAATAACTGACAATTTGTTTGTAAGTTCACAGTAGAACATGCCTGCAGGATAGAAAGACTTAGCTACAACTTTTGCAAGAAGATTGGATAGACAAGTTTTCTGTCTCCTTTTCTTCCACATCAGGTATTTCAGAATCAGGTGATATTTAAGCCCTGCAAATAAGAAACAGTGAGAACTTCTTTTATAAAAAGTTTTTGACCAGTGTTTTATAGTGCTAATGTCTGCGGCAGGGCGGGAAATCAGCATTTTGAAGGTAATAAAGTATTTCTAATACAACTGGCTCTGATTTGGAGGTAAGCTGCTTGATCATATACATATGTATGATTAATTAAGCAGTACTAGTACTTTTATGAAAGTATAAACTCCCCTAACCCTGTTTTAAATTCATTATAGTGCTCCTCCATCTTTGGTTGCAAGAAACATCTTTTGTATAGCAGCATTTTCTGATGTCTCTATTACCCAGGCCCATTCTCCCCTCTCCTCCCCAAATCAAATGTTTCCTTACCTTGAGAAGGCACCATATCCTAGTTATATGACACATTCATATTTTATTCTGCTCTTTCCGTGCATGCTGGAAGCATATTGCAGAGGTCATGGGAAATGCTGAGCACTTTCCTAGCACGCTGAGTATAAAAGGGGCTTTGAGCGTGCTCAGCATCTCGCAGGGCTCCTAGCATGATGTGCCCATCAACTATCACATTTGCCAGACAGTACAAATATCAGCAATAAGTGACATTGCGAGTAATTCTCAACACGGACTGGAAAATATTTGGCTGTCAGAAGCGTTACGTGCCAAAACATTGTCAGGGAAATTTCCAGCTCTCTCACAAGAGCATTCAGCTAGTTCTTGATGGATCATCTGTAGCATTTGGTGCTTTCTGGAAGCTCTTTCCTCCTCCTCCTCCATTGTTCATTGTGATAGGAGATGAAACTCCCCCAAAAGAACAACAAATACACGTTAACTTTAAGTATCTCGGGCTTTAGTAAACAGGGAGATCACTGAAAAGCTTAACTTTTAGACTTGAGTTCAAGGCAAGTAAAGGGAATGAGCAAGAAGTCAGGGGCTGAATTCACCAGTATGTTCCATTAATATAAACTAGACTGTTGACAGAGCCAATTTTCAGAGTATCTTAAGAGGGAAACGCCTTGCTACTGGGAAAAACCCTCTGTTCACTGGTCAAACTTACAGAATAACATTGGTGGAAGGGGATACATGCGCAGCACCACCAAACGCCTGTGCCACATGTGCTACCTGGTTTACAGGTAAATAAGGTTGATGGGCATTGCATAGGTCGGGGGACTTCAGCAAGCCTGGAGCTGAGGGGAAATAACATCCTCAAAGGGATGCAGGAAGGTATGCACGAAGAGGAGATCTGACATTACCATGAGTTAGTAGGAATAGTATGGTTCGTGTGGTTGCATAGGGTCGTGGCAAGGCAATGTAAAGCACTGTGGCCGTGGTCAGCTCACTCACCACTGCATTAAATCATGGTCTCAAGCATGACAGAATTTTAACTCTTTCATTTTTCAGCTGATCATCACCTTAGCTTTCAACCATTTCTTTCTCCTACGGCTTCCTGTTTATCTACAGCTTTTCCTCTTTGTTTTATTTTTACTGAAGCTACCACCAGCAGGTTCAGGAAGGGAAGTCTTCATGAACAATTTTTTTCCTGCAAGCCTCTCCTTCTTTTTATTTGTTCAGGACCTAGAAATAACTAAATAAAAAAATAAGTCTTTAAAAATAAAACAGTGATAGATATCAAAGCTGAAACTTATGAATTATTTTGCAACCAAATGATCCCAAAACATCTTCAAATGCACACAACGAACAGGTCTACATTGGTCTACCAATGTATTTCCTTAGCACTTTTTGATCATTCTCTTTCAACAAGAATTGCCAACCTACAATTTTCAGTGTCTTCTAGGATTTTATTTCTCGAATTTGTATAAAAGGTTGAGAAGTGTATATAAATGCATAAAAAGCAGCCAGGAATACATATAACAGTCCTTGTGGAAATAGTGCAATTAGATTTAACATACCAAACACTCAAATTACTTCTGACATTTGGTCTGAGCTGCTTCAGATTTTGCACCTATGAACAATAAAAACCACTGGCTCTCAAGGAGATTGATTATTTTCTTTGCAATATCTTAGTACAGAACAGTTATTCTCTATTTATACCAGATCCGACAGCATTCAAATGTGTTGGCTTTGCTGCACACTAAACTAGAAATATGATCTCTTCTTGCAAACTACTCTCAAAATATTTTCTTCTGACAATTCTCAGCAACCACACTCAATAACAAGCACGACTATTGAACTTTCAAAGTATCAATGTTCAGTAATGCTGCTACATTTACACGTTGCAGCTGCAGGATTCAAATTGGCAGTGAGATTCTGCCAGGCCATGATCGCTCTCCCATAGTTCGGGTGCTTAGCACAGCCGTTTGTGATTTTTAATTGCCACTATTTTCTCTTCCTTTATTTCCGAATGGTTGATTCACGGACTGTCTTTAAGGAACCACTGCACTCCCTTCAACTCTCCCTTAACCACAGCCAGCCCTTTGCTTGACCCCACCTTTAATAAATGTACAACTGAGGAGCCTTAGCTAAGAAGCATATTAAGCCTTAAGAGAAAAGAGTGAATAAACCAACACATAAAATCCAGAATTATGACAGAAAGTGTTTCAAATCATCCAGTAGCTACTGCAGGCTGTTAAGAAATTACGATGAAGGAGAGTCACAGCTAAACAAGCTGAAATTGTTGGTTTTCTTCACTTTGTTATTCAGCAATACAATAATCTGAATTCTAGCATTCAACTCGAGTTACACACAGGACATAAATGACATATATCATTGACTGAATAAAACAAAAATTCAAAACTTGAAAGCTATAGTCACATATTAAAGGTTATATACATGCAATTAACTACTTTCTTGAAAAAGTATCTTACTCTACTGCTGGACGTACATTTCTACGAACAGTCCTGAATACAGAAAATGCTAGGCTGAAGTCTTTCTCAAAACCTTTCCCAAGGAAGAAGGAGCATAATTTTTAAAGCCTGCTGAGTCCATAAAGTCTTGCTACTAGCGTCAAGCAAATTTCAGGCATGCAGATTTTTGGGCATGCATTCGAATTCTGTGAATCCTTGAGCCCCTGTGAAACCGAGCAGTACACGCTCCATGACTTTGGCCTTGATGATCTTGAAGGCCTTTTCCAACCATAATGATTCTATTAGTCCATTCCACTACTAGAATAAAAGCTTTGATTTCCTTTGCAATTCATATACTAAAAAAAGCAGACATAGATTTCATAAATTCAAGTGAATTTTCTAAAGTTTTAAGGAAAAAATACCAAAGGCCAGTGGTGAAATTCTCTGACCTTACAGTTTCTATACATAGGCCTTGAAGAAGCCACCCAGGAGGGTGTGGAAGGAAAGAGGTGACTCACCTCCCACACCTTCCACTCCCAGCCTCTTCCTCCCCAGGGCAGCTGCTCTCCTGCTGGTCTCTTGCCAGGGAATATTCCTTCCCAAGGCTTGCTTCTGCACTGCTCCTTGCTAATCTTTCTGAGGTTTCTGCTGGCCCATTCCTCCACCGAATGGCTGCCCTGCCCTGGAACACATTGACCCGTCCCCCAGGTTGATGTCACCTACAGACTTGCTAAGAGTGCTCCCCTCCTTGACTAGGTGACATCTTCTCCTCTCTCCTCATCCATAAATCCTGGGATTTTATCCTAGAAGGCAATCAGGTTGCTCAGGCACCACTGAGGCTTGGTAGATGTGTTCTGCTGAACATTCACCCATATGAAAGAAGCTTTGGTTACCTTTGCTTATCAGACGGTCACCTGCACTGCTGCCTAAAACGTAAAGTTTGGGGGAAAACAAGAGAAATGTTAGAAAAAGAAGAAGACAGAGGAAAATGCCCACCTCTCAGGAGGCATCAGGCACCTTACAGAGAAAAGCAAAGAGTAGAGAGGCGGTGACAAAACCTGCCCCTACTCCAACAGAAATATCTACAAGAGCTTTATATGAGCTCAGATGCTGACTGAAGGTCACATCAGGACATGGAAGAAGCAGATGACGGAAATGGATATTTCAAAAGGTCTGAAGTTTTCCGATGCTAAATTTGTATTTGATGCTTAAAGTGAAAAGTGTAACGACTATCTTCCTGAGTCAAACATCCTCAGAGATAACAGCAATGAAAAAATGGAAATCTTGAGTCCGCGAGTCGATACGACTGTAGAATTTTCTGCATCAGCACAGAAATGAAAAGAGCTGAAGCTACGCCCAAGGAAAAGGTAGATGCTCCTCAAAATTGAGAAAACACTTTGAAATACTTCCTGCACCTACAAGATTTCATTTTTTTCCCTTCAAACCATCCCGCTGCTATACAACCTAGGAGTCTTCCTAAAACCCACTTTGGTAAGGGATTATTAGACAACATGAGGACTCAAAATGGGCCTTTTTCTATCAACCTAGTCACATAGACATTCACATTATTTCCGGATAAGACTGCTGCATTACACAGCAGCCTGGTGTAAAAAGCCCAGCTCCTGAGAAGCTGCAGTGCAAAGGGAATGCAAACAGAGCAGCATTAAATGGCCACAGACCTATGGCTCCTGCATTGCTGCTCCCTTCATCAACAGCTTGCTTATCATCACCTGTAATCTAGAACAGCTCTTCCTCAGTGGACTGGCTTCATATGTTGAAAACAACCAATTGCAATGCCATTCCTCAGAAAAAAACAGAATTGTTTATATCAGAACCTCTGTATGGACTTTTATATACTTATAGGAAACCTGAGCAGCTAATCCTGTAGAAACCAACAGCAATTTCTAAACACAACAATTTCAGATCCTAATGCAAATTTCACTGTTTTCTTTAAAAAAGAGCATTTTAAAAATAAGTTTTCTATTTTTCTGCATGTTAAAGTCTTAAAATGAAAGTACTTCATTAATCTTGAACAGATATTCCGGGAGCTACAGTAAAACACCACAGCTGCATAAAACCCAACAAGGGAAAAGAGAAGGCTTATTCTCCATTGCCCGCCCTCACCTGCAAGCAGAAAGGAAGGTGGCAGTGATTCCTGAGCTTTTTAGCTGCCTCCTGTCCCAAATGGTGGAAGTAACTCCTGCCTGAACATCATTCTGAAAGGGCTGCAGTGCTGCCATTGAGGACCTTTGGCTGAATGGCTAAGACAAATGCAGGAAGCCTCCGACTTCCAGCTCTGCTGGTTACCAGCTATAGCTTTAATCAACGGGCCCTTGATGTCTCTGTAAAATACCTGCTTATTGTCTCTGCAAAAATCCTGCTTATTTTGTGTTGCTGTCAAAACCAGCAGTACCTGAAGTGCTAGGTGGCCTTCTGCTGTTGTTGTAGCACAACCAATGGCATCAGCAGTAACAAACATCCACTCTTTTCTAAAACAAGAAGTATGTGCATATTGTTTACAAGGAGTAACAGAAAATGCTGTTTTTAAAACTTGGGAATGGAGTCCTCATCAAAAATAGCTCTAGAATTACTTGCCAATAGTTATTCAACACAACTTAGAATCTTCATCTATCTTGGAAATTCAGACTTGAGGCTTTTCACTCCAAGTTTTGTCATATCCTAAATTGCTTAATGACTTTTTTTCCAGGAGGAAATACGGAATTATGTGCAGACGCAGTAACGGAACCAATGCTCTTCCATCTCTGAAGTGCTCTAGTTACCCTGAAATAATAAAATCCATCAAGCCAGAAAACAAGTGTACAGTTCTCTTACAGCACTTCAATAATAAACAGTATAACCATGACACTTCACCAGGACGTTCAAAAAGTAAATTGCATGGCAGCATGATTGCAGTGGTTCCAGTTATGCTAATCAGGCTGAATCCATGGTTCATTGGTGCTGCAATTAACACGGAGCAATCCCATTTGCACTTGCACCACACCGTTGGCAAGGACGCTATTAGACAACCGCGTCCTGGTACTTTCCTTTTTTACAGGTGTAACAGCGAAAGCAAGTTTCCAAATTGGCCAATTTTTAAGCTTGCTTTACTCTGTCAATTTGCATAGTAAGCATACAAATTATAAGCCTTATTAGCCCCATTTTAAGCATGGGGTAAGTAAGATGAAGAGGCCCGAAGTTCTGCATCTCCTTAGTGGAAAGAGCACCCAAATGACTTCTGGCTTATGACTTCTCCCAGTTGACTCTTATGTAGGGAAAGCACCTCTCAGTCAAAATGCAGAACCTTCCTTTAAATAAGTGAGAGGTTTGTCTTCAGGATTTCAGTTTAAGCAGGGCTACAGCCAGCACACGTGTCAGGAGGAAGGAGATCTCCAGAGACTCCTGCAACTGAGCTATGGTTCTGCCACGTTGCCATAAACTTCACTTTTCAGATCCTCAGCAAATTCCTGTTTTGTACAATTAAACCAAACAAATGATGGAAACAAACCATCAGCTGGAAATTAGTCTGATGACCAAGCTTATCTTTTAACCCAAGGCATATTTAAATCTATATGCTTGCCGTAGAGAAAGGAAGTATTCCAGTATTATTTTACTTGGATTTACTTTAGTGACGATTGTTATGCGAGTCAGTGTGTTATTCCTGGTGATTAGACACATGTTAAATATAGCTATAGATGTCCTCACATAATCCACTAAACTACTTTGTATTTTTAATATCAATTTGGAAACTAAAATTCTTTCATAAGCTACAATATTGTTAGATTGAGCTTGCGAATAATGAAAGCAGTAGTTATTTCAACAGTATCAGATTTTTAATACTAATGCTTCCTTATTCTCTGAGAGTTTTTTTGGTAAAGAGAGCCTTTGTTGCCTGTTCCTTAGCAAAAAATAGGTTAAGAAAGCATTCAAAATATTAAGTGAATGAATAAATAAACTAAAGCAGAATACTTAAGCTTGTATTAGGTGGAATTAGGTGTCTAAATAGAAGCTAGGTCACTAAACAACTCCGAAGAAAGAACTAAGTAGCCTTAAAGTCTAATTTCCATTTTCAGAATTGTTAAGCATTTAAAAGTTTAAGTCTCATTAGAGGCCAATGGTGCTTAAGCACCTATATTTTTCAAAATTTAAGCATGTCTTCAAAAAAATTTGATACCAGCCACTTCAAAGCTGCCTCTCCGAACTGGGAGATGATTGAGTTTCCGTAATACAATTATGGGTATAATGCGGCCAGCCTGGAAGCGCGGTTCAGCTTTCAAGCAGCCTCCCCAAAGCAGTTGCAGATGAGGAACATTTCACTTTCTGATCCTCAGGTGGCACCAGCAGGGACAATGTCAGCGGGAGAGGCATTCGAGGCGAAGGCAGAACCCCACGTAGGAACCAGGAACATTGTTCCTATATGCCTCATTCCGGGATTATTCCACCTCTCCCTGCTCTTTTCGCCATTAGCCCAGTGGCTTCCCCAGATTTAATCAACCAGCAGCTCTCACACAAGCCACAATTTCATTTAATACCCAGTTCAAAGCGCTCATTGACTGCGCTTTGGGTCTGGCTTTTATAATGACTTTTGTAATGCTCCCGGAATGAAAAACCTAAAATAATTTGACACTGCAACCAGTCACTGTATAAATAAAAGGCTAAAAGCACATCAAGAATAAAGGAAATATTTATTAGACACTAAATAATGGCCCAAGAAGTAATTGTTATGCTCTTAACTTAAGAACAACCTACTTGACCACCCTGGTTCAGGTACGTGATGAGTGCGGCGGGTCTGGCTCCCACCCTGCCCTACTTCAACCAAAGTTTAAATGCAACCCAGAAAATGAAGGCAGGTTAGCTAGGCGAGAGCATAATGTGCTCTAAAAGTTTTATTACTCTTCCTTGAAAGCATTATCATGGATAAGAGGAAAACTAAATATTAAATACACCATTAAGTAAAAAAATTATTTCAAATCAATGAAGCCTGGCAGGACATGAGTATACTGTTTCTCACTTTCTTTATTCTAATGTACACTGAAGAGACAGTCGGATAATAAATAGCTGAGGTTCAAACACGGGATATAAATAACGAGATTAAAATAGAAGCAGTGCAAGCCTTAAGAACGTCGCAGAAGTCTGATGAAGATCAGAAAAGCCTACGGTTGGAATTCATTACTGAATTCACACTAACCTTCCCTCTTACTTGAAAGCAGTAAAAGCTGGAATACTCTTCGAGTCTACTGGCTTTATGGAAATTAAATATTTGTTTTAAATTTATGACAGTCAAATCTGTTCCCAAACAACAACAACAAAATAAAAGGGCTGGTTTATTTTCTCCCATATGTGAAACAGTACAGTAATATCGTACAAAACAAACTAGATATTTACATATATATATATGCACACATATATACTATATGCATCTATTAGGCATTAGACCTTTATATATATATATAAAGATCTAAAGCCTAACTGCTAACGAATGGCTTCTCTTCTCCAACTGAAAAGTTATGAAACATAATGAAAACACTTAAATTCACAGAATTCTCAACACACTTCGTCTATCAATCTGTCATAACTGCTGCTCTTAAGCGTTCAGAAAAAAAAAACACGGATTGATCCACAGAGGAAGAGCTCGAATAAGAGGCACATTAAGCATCCAGTTCCCAGAGCCCTTCTCGCTGCAGATACATGCTACGGTTTTATTAAGTTTCGCTGACAAAGTGTTGGGTCCAGTGTATATTATTGGGCAGACTATCAAGAGCCACTGAGTTCGGCGCAGTAATACGGACAGCACATCTTTACCTATAACACTCCTTCTCCCTTGACAACACCAGGAATGATCCCTCTATTACCTGGAATGATTTATTGGAAAGGCTTTAAGCTGTCTCGTGTTCCACAGCCTAGAGACTGGAGTACGATGGTCAATGCAGGCGACTGCAGCTTAAAACGATAGATCACTGACACGTCTTATACTCCTCACTTAAAAAAAAAAAAAAGAAAAAAAAGCCCTTGTCTACATACGTATACATAATACATTTGAAATATGTACGACTCAAGTGAAGGCTGAGGCTTAAACCCTCAGTTTATCAGCGCTACAGGCCCAATTTTGCAATCAACTAAACCTACAGTACATTTTCATCAAGTGCTGCAAATCAGCAAAATATTAAATGAATCTTGAAAAAATGATTATGAATCCACAGTTCTGTTTGACTGTATAATTCTATTTAAGATTAAAATTACTATCATAAAAAGGCCACTTTCTGAATGTAATTCCACAAAAACATCATCACAAAAGCTTTTACTGCTATTTATGTCAGAATGTATTTTAAACAGTTCTAATCATTTACCTTTGTGGACACTTAATTAAAATTACAAAACCAATTTTAATCTGTAGTCCAATTAATATGCAAATATATGCAAATGTGGTAAATCAAGGTGGTGATTAAGTTAAGGACACTCTATTTCATGTCTGCTTTAAGTGTGAAAACAAACAATCTTTTTTGTAATTGTACTGATGGATTGTGATGTTTATAGGGTTAGTATGGGGTACAAATGTTTATGCATCAACATTATGCCAAAACAAAGATTTTATACTCTGGAGTGATTTAGCATCCAGCATACATTCAGATGTAACAAAGTCATTTTGCAGTCATCTTGTGAATTAGAATAAGGTCAAAGCAAAGTTAAATTTCTATGTCATCCATTTGTATGGCTATTTAAAATTCAACAATCACTTTCTGATGTGTTAGGTAAGAGCCAAGAAGTCTCAAGAATGGCATATTATCACCCTTTATCATTTAGTGTTCATAATACACTGGTTTATCTTTGATACTATTACAGAAATACTTCTCCCATTAAGGTGGAAAGATATTCATCCTTTTTAACCCTTGTTTTTCACAAGTTGGCGTTCTTGCATACGGGGAGCGCAGCGGAAGGCTTGCATGGAAGGGAGGGTTTCTCTAGAGAGTCACCAAGTTTGCACCCATTTTTGCAGCACTTCTCACTTGAGGAGGTTAACGGTGCCTCGCAGTCCCCCAAAGCAAACCCTATCTGTTGCTCACGGTCGGAGCAAAGCTGAACGCCCTGGGATCGCTCTGCTCCTCGCAAGGCAGCGATGGACACAAGCAGCTCCGTGTCCTCAATCCAGAAAACAGATAATATTGAAATATGTAGTATTTAATTTTCCAGCTGTTTTTGAGACATACTTGTGAGTTCAGCAAGCAGCAGAGCTTTTCCATTGCTTTATATTCTCTGAAATAACCAAATCACTGTGGCAGTCTGTGTTCTGTGCAAAAGGGCAGCACTTGCTTAATGCGAGGCTCTGCTGGATTTAGGATCCTTGAAGTATAAAACCAAAATAAAACAGAAAGCCTCTCGACAAGCAGTTTGCTTCACGACTGATTAAATGTCCACTGAATACCCAAACAATTTACATTAAAAATATTATTTAAAAAGGCAATTTGCTTGGTGATTTTCTCAAACGTGCCTATTAAAAAAAAAGTGCCTTTTTATTAAAAAAAAAAGTCCAGAATGGTTCATAAGGTATTATTAGAATACTTAAACAAGGTACCATTTATTCTAAATATTTTACGCTTCTGATGTTACTATATTCATTACAAGACATGAGAATATGAAATTCTGCTTTACTTTTAAAAACAGTGAGAAAGGTACTTTAAAAAAACAGCATACTCTGACTTGATTGAGTTGATGGTGGATGAGACCCTCACCCAAAGAGTGAACAGAAGCTAGAGGAGAAGCCACCACACCAGCCACATGGTCCCAAAGCTACAAGGTGGGACAGGCTTCTCCAAGGACAAACTCGCATCAAAGTGAGCACCTCAACCACAATGTCCCGCCCAGGTTTAATTCGAACCTGCATTTACGGCAGTGAAAAATCAGCATAACAAAGTTTATTTTCTATATCTACTATTGAAATAGTCTTCTTGGGATGATGCATATAGCAGTTAGATATACTCTCAAAAACCCAGGTTTCATTTAGTACAAGGATGAAGTAGAACGCCATCTTCAAACCTCGTTCCACAAGTAAATCACACATAAGCATATAAAGTCAAAAGAAATGCAGTATTATCAAAGTCAGGAAGAGAATTTAAAGTGCTAATAAGAAAAAAAAAAAAAAAAAAAAAAACCCAAAAACTACGTGCCTAAAAGCTACCCCTCAAAATTAGATTTTAAACTTTTAAATGGTCCAACTTTTCTTTTAGAAGTTAAAGGAGCATGCAAAACAAACCAACCTAGGGATTTTTTCCTTTTCTATAATGTATAGCATGCTTGTATCATGCTTCTTCACATTAGCAATTCAGCTCTTGTCCGTCCTAGGAGACCACGCAGTGATTGGAGAACTGGAGTGAAATGATCACATCATCACGAGGAAAAAGAATGTGAAAACGGAGCAACTGAGCACAAAACTGCTTTCGGGGTGGGGTTTTCTTTGTGTCTATTTTTAATTTATTATCCAACGTCGATTTTCCCTAGTTATTACGCAAATCAGAGGAAAGTTTGCCCTCTTTTTTTGCAACAGCTCTTTCTTGTACAGAATAAGAGAACACACTTTAACACGTTCTGGTCTTCCTTTGGTGGGGGAGAGGAGACATGGAAAATCCTAATCTAAACATGCTATGATCTTTAAGATCAAAAAAGAATAAGAAATTATTAACAAGAAACAACAAGAAAAGAAATCATAGAACAAAAAAAAAAATACTTTCCAGGTTTCCTTTATGTATCATAAGGCAGCAATATAAATCATAGCCTTTGGAAGAAAAATAACATTTTTGGAGGCTTTTTATTTACTTTATTTTTTCAGGTCTTCTTTCATGTTTGAGATACAAACCCTCTGTAAGTTATGACTGAGTGCCTAGAAAGAAGGCTCCCATTTACCTACTATTTAATACCAATTTAA
This sequence comes from Rhynchotus rufescens, assembly GCA_032273925.1. NCBI lineage: Eukaryota > Metazoa > Chordata > Aves > Tinamiformes > Tinamidae > Rhynchotus > Rhynchotus rufescens. The sequence goes on along the minus strand of JAVCKT010005847.1, from coordinate 166 downwards.
ATTATTAGGTTTCTTAAAGAGAAAGGTTCTGACCTCTTACATTTTATAATGCATATAAAACACTTTGACTCTTATCAGCCATTTAATTAAAGAGATAATTATGTTGTAAGTTTGTTCTATTTGGCATTCCCCAGAAGCTCTGTTCAACGTTACTTCTGAAACTATC
>JAVCKT010005846.1:0-21010 GCA_032273925.1 Rhynchotus rufescens | reverse complement strand
AAGAGAGAAAGAGAGAAAGAGAGAAAGAGAGAAAGAGAGAAAGAGAGAAAGAGAGAAAGAGAGAAAGAAAGAAAGAATCTCCCCGTATTTTGCATTTTTGCACTGCAAGAAGCAATTTGTTTCTTGCCCAAACTCAGCTCAGCGGGTGCGGGGGAGCCCAGAAACGTTTCCACCTTCCTCGGAACTGATGATAAATCAGCCCCGAGGTGCCTTCTAGCAACAACAGCCGCCAACTTGCTGCACTAAAATGGCTATTTAATCTGCTGACTAATACATCACATTATTTCTGCCTCAGCTAGTATTTGAGCACGGCGCTGGCCCATTACATTATCCCAAGCGAGGCTGCTTTAAAATACAAGGGGGAAAATGAGTGATGTCGGGACTTTTGTTCTTCTTTTGTCAGGGTCTGTGTCAGAGGGAAGCTAAAAACCAACATCCTATAGTTGTCAGCCCGGCAGCAGGCGGACGGAGCAGGCCTTGGCTTCAGCCCTGCTGCTTCAGCCCTGATCATCTACGTTAGATGGTACCTGAGGTCTGCAAAGGCACCGAGCAAACGCTCGTCTCCCTACGCTCTTGTCCTACCACGTGCTCGTGAGAGGAGAAATTTAAGGTACTTACTGTTCACAGGTGAAGTCTTTGGCCTGGCAGATGGATCCTCTTGATCGCTAGGCAAGCGGGCACGCAGCACCAGGTTTGAGAGCTGGGTGGCTTCGGCAAAGGCCAGCGGGATCCAACCTGGAATCACAGAGCTCGGCACAACCTGTCACTAGGGCTTTGAATGGGGAGTGTTTGGAGGATTCTGGCGACGGTGATTTTGGAGAACCTGTAGACAAACTAATACATCAAGGTTAATGCGAAATTATCTTTTACAAAAGGTTATTATGTCATATTGCTCTCAGAAGAACCGAGTTGTCCAAAAGAAAATGCTGAAGTGATTGTGGGAGGAAAGAAGTAGGAATGGATGCGTTCCCTGATCAACCCAATGCCTCTATAGATACATGGACCTGTCTGCTTTTAGCATGAACTGAAATACACATCTTTTTTCCTAGGGCCACCCCAGCTAATTACGTCCCATTTTCTTATTTCTCTAGCAAGCAGGCAGGAGAAGCATTGAGGATGCTTCTCCAGTCCTGTATTGCAAATAAGGCATCCAAACAGTGTATGGTTATCTCATATCTATGTGTGTACGAGGGAAAAAAAGAAAAACAAAGCCAACAACTTTTCTGGGTGTATCAAATTTCTGGATTTGGGAAGGAACAAAAGACATTGCACTCTTGTCCTGAATTTTATTAGGAAATTAACAGGCTGACCGATAACCTGAAATTACATAGCAAAGCTCATTTTAAAAAAATGTTCAAAATCATCGCAGTCTTTATTTCTACAAAACATAATGCCCAGGTATAATCCCTCCTTATGTCTGCAAATTTCCACACCCTTAACCTTTATCTACTGTACAGTAGCAAGACGGAATAATTTTAACATCATCCGTAACGTTAAATACAGCGTAGAGTTCTCGGCAGTCCAAGTGGAAGAGGCGAAATGTTTAAAACAAAGCAGTACTGGAGTATGTGCAGCATTATGAAAAGGTCTCCTGAGATCTCAGGTCAGTATTTGAGTCATACGTGTCAGTATTTGAGACCACTCATATGTATATATACACATATATATATGAATGGAAGATTGGTGACATGAACTGCTCTGCAAAATTATGAGGCTTCAGGGCACTATCTTCTCCAACTGCTTTGCTTTATTCTGTTCACGTCCACTCTCCTTCAAACAAGCATTCAAACCTTGCATTTTTGTACACGCCACTAGAGAGTGGAAAGATTGGAAAACTTAGGGAAACTTAGGGACTTGCCGGTGTCTAGCTGGGGCCACCTGTTCCTCAGGCACCGGTCCCCTCCCTGCGGAGGAGGCACGATGCTTGGAGCAAGAGCTGATGAAGCTATCTTCAACTCCCTCTTTTTTTGCCAGCAATATGTGCTCTTGCTACCACACTGAGCTAAACTGCTGCTCTGTAATCCTCAAGCTTCCTGAGACTGCCAGCTGTAGGGATGTTCCTCCTTCGGGGCTTATACATACTATAGGTGCTGACTTTTTGCATGGTCTGGACTTCAGCCTTGGTAATCAAAGCCCAAACCCTGCTCACTCTGTGCATGTGAGAAATCACACTAAGCCAAGCACTGCTGCTTTTAATGCAGCTGCAACATGGCTTAGCTCTGGGGACTCCAGGTCCTCTAAATCAAGGCTGGTACTTTCATATATCTAATAACTCTTGTAAGGAGCTGAACTTCTTGAGCTGTTATTCGGGAAGCTATCCAACTCATCACATACGCTGTCTGGATGAGAGAGGCCTTCCTGACCTGGAGCCTCTGTTCCTGCAAGGATGAAGGATACGCAGAGTTAGCGGCCAGCTCAAGCACTTGACCGGCAAGTCCAGGCACTTCTGGCTTTTGCACATGGGCTGCTGTCCTATTTTTGGAGAGGATAAGCTAAAAAAAAAGAAATAGAGTCAATAAGTAGTAAGCCTCCTTTTAAAAAGCTATTTCAGGACAAGCACATTCAGACCACTGTGTTTTTCTGTTTACATATAAATTCTTTGGCAGCAACTTTCGAGAAAGTAGAATCATTTTCTTCTATGTAATACTTTATTGTCTCCCCATGAAAAAGTGGTATCTTAAAAAATCTATAGCGCTTTCCACTATAAATAGTACTGTTCCAGATTAAGGATTAGTTCCTCCCTGAAGAAAAACAGATTTTAAAAAATCTGGTCATTATCTGATAACTGTTTATGTAGCAACCTTAAAATAAAACAGAAAAAGTAAAATCATTCAGTATGTGGTTTGTCATTTTCTAGAATGTTAGTGGTATGTTTATACAATAAAACCAACATAAGTTATCCTATTTTGTTTTAAAAACCATAGTAGTAGAAATACATTGCTATCTGCAGATTCATAAACAGAATGCACATTTTCCACCTAAGTTCAAGTATTATTAGAATATTATTATTGCTATTATTATTATTAAAGGAGCTCTACATCCTTGCAATTTTGCCTGTCTTTACATTGTCTTGGTCTTTCCGAGAAATAAGGAGTTGTGATCATTTGTTCTTGAACAAAATCAACATGAAACTTCAGTAAGTTTAGCCTGGCAGGAGCAGCTTGGCAATCCTTAGTCTATTAGGAGCGACTTTTAGAAGAAGGTATTTGAGAGCAGTAGTATAGATACAAGTCTTGTGTTTTCTTGGATGGCTGATGAACTCAATTCCTTCCAGATTCAGCCTCATTCACACAAGAAAGGTGGGAAGAACCTGGCCCAGATGGTGACCACATCAGGAGATGTCATCTTGGTTTCTTCTTGGCACTGTGAGCTGCTCGTAGGTCGGCAGAGTGTTATTAGGGAGGAAAAGATCCGAGTTAACGTTGTTGCCTCTCTGCGACGCTCTGATGGTGCCGTGACCGCCCTGCTGACTGGAAACCAGATGATGCAGCATATCCGTGATGAGGTTCAGCTTCTGGTCCATCTGGGTGATCTGCAAAGGGAGAGTTTGCTCAGCACCAGCACTGGAGAAAACAGCAGCAGAACAGGGAATACCAGTGAGAAGGGAAAACGGCACCGCAACCACCTCTACAAAAACTCCATGCGTCCGCTGTCCATCAAACAGAGCACTGGAAAGTTACTGCAGTAGATGGGACGCATCGGATGAGAAGAGGCCTCTTCATGCTCACCTTGGGCATGTGCTTCGATGGCCACTTTGTACCTGGGTAAATGCAGGCCAAGGTGGGGGTTAGAGTGAAAGGCCCTCCTAGAAACCCTGTGCTTGGACAGAGAACTTAGTGCCAGACCTGAGTTTCTGTTATGTTGTGCTCACCTTTTTCAAACACCATCAACTTCTGTGACAGACATACACCCTAATCCTGTCACTGTGCTAGGTGGGCTCCTTCCTGGACGGGTGGCAAGCGCCTCTGAACGTGGGCAAGGAGACCAGGCCTCACGGCCCCAACACCCTTCTGCCAGCATCAGGAGAAACCGCAGGTCACCACGGCGGTCCCAGACCCAGGGCTCCACAGGGATCCCCAAACCCAAAGCAAAGAGGTTTCACAAAGGGGAAAGGCGGCCAGCTAAAAAACTGTGATAGGAATAAATTGCTGCCTCAAATATCTGCTCCAAAGTAGTGAAAGGCACATAAAACTGCTAGAAAGAGCATGAGTGGGAGCAGTTTATATGCGCCTGGACAGCATCCAAGTATCACACAGGACAGTACAAGACAGTAAGGCTGAGCAGAACGTCAACAAACCTGGAGGATTTCAGCAGAGACTCCAATGTTTTTCCACTGCAGAGAAAATGCAGTTTTTTTCAAACACTTTGTACAACTGGTAGGGAAGCAGATAAAGTAATTTAAAAATATGAGGTGCCAGAGATTTATACTTTGCAGCTGGGTTTGAAAACATTAGGCGAAGCACCCTAGCTGGTACATGAAACACTAGTAATTCTGGATGGAAATGGCTGTTGAAAGACGAGATTCGTAAAACGAGGAAGTTCGAGAACACATAAGTTCAAGATTTCCAGAAGGAAACACAGATGGAAAACGGAGCAGAGCAGCAGGTTTTGATTTCATCCCTATTTGTTCATTCCTTTAAAAAAAAAAGGCACACGCTTCTTACTCATGGTGCCCCTTGGAGATGGCAAATGCATAACGCTCCAAGCACGACAGTGCAAGTGGCTGCTAAAATCCCTCCTTCCTCCATCCCCTAGTGCCCAGGCCTTGTGCAAGGCACCACACAGGAGCACCAGGGGATTTCTGTATTTTTTTTTAATTAGTGATCCCAGACAGTGATCGCCAGAGGAAGTGCAGAGTGCAGCTACACCTGGGACACGTGCAAGGCCTGCAGTGATGAGCTATTGAACGTGACAGTTGCTGGACCGAGATCTGGACAGGCCTTCAACAGCTGTGCATCCTGGTGAGCGAGGGAGGGGTGAATATTCCTGCTGGGAAATAAATTCCCCGGGATAATCGGCTGGGTTCTCCTCTGGAGGCAGGTCGGGCTGCTGCAGCTGGGGAGGGCAGCAGGCCCACAGGAGCAGAGGCAGGAGCTAACTTCTGTGGAGCTGAGCCCTATGAGATAACAAGGGAAGCCCTTCTTCCACGCTCCTGCTTATCCGTGCCTGCCTGCACAGTGTTGGTACTGAGAGCTGGTGCTGTTTAAGAATGCTTATGGATGAGTTTTCCATACAAAAGCCCCTTTTCCCAAGGAATTCTGTGCCTATTAAGGGTTTGCTCCAAGACACGCTGAAGTCAGTGGTAGCTTTTGGCAATCACAGACTCCCAGTGACCTCAGCAGGCTCTGGATCAGCCTCGGCTCGAGCTGACAAGCCCAAGTAGTAACACATTCTTCAGATATTACAAGGAAAGAGAAGTCTAAATTTCCGTACGCCGCTCCGCTCGTGCTTCTTAGGGCTGGATCAGAAAAGATGACATCTGCAAATGAGACAGCAGTGGGATGAGGAGGCCCATGCTTCATCCTGCCAAAGGGGGGTCTTCTATTAAAAGCACGAGACCAGTATGTTTTAAAGAGAGAAGGAAAAACCATCAGAAGGCAACTCCTACCGTCATCACAGGTCTCTGATGAACAAGAATAAGTGGCTTGCTGATGAACAGCCTTGCATGCAAGCAATCCCAATCCCCCTTTGGCCTCCTAATGCTACCACGCACCCTGCAAAATACTGTTCACTTGTTTGCTGCAGAGATAATTGCATCCATGCCACAGTGTGCAATATCTTTTTTATTAAGCTGGATTCGTGCATTTTACATATTGCGTGTGGAAGGGTATCGTCTCCCCTGAATCATGCTTCCAAACACATTTACTTGATTAGAAATTAGCTATGATGCCAGAATGTAATAAAAGCAGAGCAAACGGGAAAAGTGCTGATGTTGCTATAATCTTAACTTCTTTGGACAACCCTGATCCCGGTACTTAAAACAGCAAACAGTGTTAATTACGTATAAAAATAACTCAGACTGATTTTGTTTCTTTAAAGAGAAAACAAGCTCGTCGGAGGTGCTTTATGCTTCATTAGAAGTAGGATGCTTGATCAAATTTGTGACAGGCAAATCATTGCACATTTTGCAGTTGTTTGGCAAAGCAAGCCCTGCTTGCAACTCTTTGCAATAACCATAGAGGGTCCCTTCTGCAGCCCTACTCAAACGTTGCAGGCAAACAACGTTCTTACGTCCTTCAAAACAAGGGTCTTTTTAAAGAATCCAGAAAGGCCATAGCCTGAGCACAGACAGAGAGACGTGGATATCAGTAAGTTTTGAATCCAGAGCAAAATGATTTTGCCCACAGACTGCAAGAGCAAGGCACAAATGTCACTACAGAACTACAGCTGTCAAACTGCAAAGGTGGCCGTGTTAGGGAAGAGCTTCTTGCTGTCCCTACAGGAACGTATGGTTTTTGTATTTTGCCATCCCATACTGCTCACCAGGGCAAGGACACGCTCTTGTGAAGCACAGGGTCCTCTTATGGAGGACCTTTTTCTCCAGGAAAAACAGTTCTCCGCAGCTAGATAAAAAATAACATGCCACTTTTATGAAGGTATCAAAAGCATTCCAAGAGGCCCTGGTGAATGAGACAGACACTGCTCTTGTGACAAGAAGGAAAAACAAAATAAAGAGGAATTTATCTATTAAAATTCCACAGATTTTTATGCTATATAGATATTCAAGACAGCGGGGAAGCCCAGGGATAAAACTTGGTGATTGGAATAACTTAGGCCACAAAGACCACAGTCAACTACAAATCACCAAGAACTTAAAGCCAAGTGTTGCTCTGTGATCTGGAGGGATAAGGGTGATTAAAGCTGACTTCTCTACCCTTCCTTCTGCATTTCGACTTCCCCTGAACTCAGAGATTTCAAATCAAAATGTAATCATTTAAAAAAAATGGTTAAGTCCAGAAATTATTGTCCTTTTGGACAGAATGGTGGTTGATAACAACCTATATTCTTTGCACAGTTGACTGATAAAGCAAACAACTTGTGTTTACTCAAGGAATTTTGTAGCACCACCGTTTATACATAGTGCTCACTCGGTGGATTCAGGTGGACTGTGTTTGGTCTTAATACAGACAGAGGAGTGCAAAGCTGCTAAAGGACAAGAGGGATAAAAGAACACAAGCTACACTCGGCTGAAAGAAAATGCCATAAAAAAGGCATTTCAGAGAGCTCACAAAGATTAGACTCCCAATTCTGCAGCCCTGGCTAGCATTCATTCTGGACTGCAGCCTTTTAGTTTAAAGAAAATCATCTCTTTAGGGCACTTCTGAAGATAACTGAAGACATTTGGGGAGATCTTCATGTATTTTATCATTGCTGACGGTCTCTTACCATAGAAGATCCTGCTGTGTGTTAGTGTGTCACAGTTCTGCGAAAGAAAATCACTCTTTCTCACTCCTTGCATACTCACTGGAGGTGCTAAAGAGAATCCTTTCCTGCTCCCTATTCACTATTACACTCTGAAATGAGAAAATCAAACATAAAAGTCCTTTTGGCCAACAAAAACTCACACAGAATCAACTGGATCATCAACTCAAAGAAAAGATGCAAAGAATATCAGATCTGTTAAGAATGATAAGAAAGTCAGTGATAAGAAAAAAAGTATCCGTACCAATCAGTATGTTAGAAAATAATGCCTTTCTGCTCGGATACATGATCTCCTCAAAATCCTGGGAAAAGTCTGTCTCCCGTTTGTGCTACCCAAGAGCCCAGGTTCTTGAGCATCCTCTTATGAGAGCTCCTGGCTTCCCTGTGTTTGTGGTGGTGCCAGAGGTGCTTCTGGAAGCTGCATGGAGGGAGATCCGTGCTCGGGACCGGCTCTGCTTTCTCTGGAGAGGTGTCCAAGGAAGGGAGTGTGGGGGCAGGATTGAGGAAGTGGAGCCAGCGAGAAAACACTCGCTGTAACGTAACGTTACTTATTGCTAGAAAACTAAAAGGCTGAGCTTTTGAGGAACAAATTAATGGGTTTTGTGGGTTGGATGCAACAAGGCTCTTTCCAGTCAATGAAAACACTAAGAATCGCAGGAATAACTGGGAAATAAAACTGCTATCCTTGAGAGCAGAAGCACCTTTGGAAAGAGAGGCACAGCTAAGGTTAACCATTTTGCCAGTTCAGTTTCTTCCATGTGGATTTTTTGGGGGGGGATTTTGAGAACAGTGTAGATTACACTTATTTTTCAGATTAGGAGTCTCCTTGGAATTCTATTCAAAAGTGACAATAATAGCAGACTTGCTCTGACAGGTCAAAAACTCAAAAAAGGGGCACAAAAAGCCATTTAAGTATTGTGCAACAGGTATATGTGCTTTGCATAAAATACGGATTATATATTACCTAGCATAGAATACGGGCAGTATGTCTTTGTACCTGCCTCTTTTATGACGTTTTCCCAAGATAAAAGCTCAGATAGGGCTTTCAGTAACAGCAGTTATTGAAGAAGATGCTATGCACTAAAGCAGAGACTTTCACAAGTATCTTTAACTATTCCCAGCCGCTCACACAAATCTAAGCTGCAGGCATTTATATAAATAAATGCTTCTGAGATGCACCAGACAAACATTCAGAAACAAAACGGATTGAAGACCTACAGAGAAACAATGTTATGCTTTGGTAAGATAGAGCAATTACTCTAAGAACTTAAAAATATGGAAGACAAATAAAAATCAAAACTACGAACAAATAGACTGCTTTGGTTTCACCTGTGTCCTTCATAAAATTACCTTGACTGAAGGAACCAAGGTAGAATGAATAAATACTAACGATGAGGTTTGTGAAAGGAAGAGCCGTGGACTCCATAGGGAACAAGATCTCAAAAGGCAGAAAGACTTTGGGACAGGAGTTATTTTACAGGTTATTATAAAAATCCTGTTGGTTGCTAATCCCTCCCCAAAGTGCCCGGCCTGCCTTGCTGGCCTCAGAGTCCTGAACACATGCCCAGATGTGAGCAACGCTCACCCATCTCGCTGGCATCCCCACGCCACGGCTGAGCAATTAAAGTCGGTGGTTGACTCCTGTAGACCAATGAGACAAGGCTTAAAACACACGGAAATTTTCACGTTAGGACCGTGTCCAAAAGCTACAGTCTTTGGCCCAGCACTGCCTCAGGATACAGCATTTTTTAAGCTAAAATATTACAGAAGTCAGAGATTATTTTTTAACCCTTTCCTCTAAATTCACTGGCTGTCATGGTGGGAGCTGTAGATGAAGAAGGGAGTTTGAAATCTTTTTCTCTACTTGTCTGCAGCCAGTAAAGTGAAGTTTAGGGGCTCTATATATAACTTTTATCAGAAGCTATTAAGATAAAATCCCCCTATCCTATTAACTAAATATTCTGGATTTTTTCAAGATTTTACTTATCTTTATTTACTACAGCCCCACCTTCAGGAAACAGTATCTCCTTGACCAGTCCCAACAGTCTTCCATATCCACTTAAAAACAAGACACAACCTTGGCAAGAAGAAACACACTGTTTCTGTACGAGTGATAGCAAAAGTATGAGAAGTTCATGCACCAACAAAAATGACCAGACACTCGTCTAGAAATACCATCTGAAAGGGTTTCTCAACTTATGCCTAGTAAGCAGGTTAGAGAAATATTGATATTAAAATAAAAAAAACCATTATGCTCGTGCAATAGGTTGGATATAGTGGTAGAATAAATGGAATTGATCACCACACCTTGTGCTCAAAGTGTTCAGGTACCTGTATCCTGCTGCACTGCAGTGGGCACGTGTGGCTACGGGCTTCTCCGAGCAGCTGATTCCCATTCCAAATGAGGAACCTGGGCCTGTTTGCAACATCTCAAGGGTTAAAAAAGTGAACGAACTACAGAAAAATGCTCAAAATGCTTCTCCAAACAAAAAGAAAACAAAACAAAACAAAAAAAACCAAAAATCACAGAGCAAACCTGACTAATCCCTGACCTCTCTCCCGAGTGTGCTGTTTTGGTGACTGCCTCCCTGGCTCCTGGTCCTGCAGGATCCCGGCCCTGTGACTGGGCAGCCCTGGCCAGAGCACTGCCGATCACTTCACCGAGCAGCTCCTCCGGCCCTGGCTCATCAGCGCACGCACTGAGGCTGCTGCCAAGGTTTTGTTTTTAAAAAACAAAGGCTAAGCTACATATCCGTAATCCCCAGAGTTAGAAATAGATTTTTCAGTTCTAACTGCTCAGTTTTGCACAGCAATTTTTCTTCCTTCCTCCAAGCTGCTCTTTTTCAGATGCTTGCTAAGAAATGGTTCCCGCTCTCCTTTCTTTCTCTCAAACCCTTCCCCTAATACAAAACAGATTTGAGGCTGCTGCTCTTTTTTAGAGCAAATACGCCGTGTATCACATCGAGTTAGGTCAGCACTGCTTATATTATGTTTCACACTTCACCCGCACGGAGCATCTGTGCTTTTTTTTCGGGAAGGGAAGAAAGCCAGACTTGGTGCACGAGGTTTCCCCTGTCTGTAGAGCAGGAGCTATTTGCCTGCCTTGGTTCTGACTTTGTTTCCCCACACAAAGCAGAGTTGAGCACGAGTTCAAGGACTTGCCAGCACCTGCCTTCACAGAGGGGCTTGCAGGGTTTCTCTGGCCTAATGCCCATCATGAAGGTGAGGGCAGGTCCCAGCGGAGCAGGGCGAGGAGAGGGAAGGGCGGATAACGTCTCTTTACGGAGCGCCAAAGGGAGGCCAAGGTCGTAGACACAGGACAGGAAGATGATGGGATCTGCACCGGGCATCCCTTTGGAACACTGTGTCTGGGAGAAGATGCCCTGGCATGAAATGAAGCAGCCTTAACATTTATACTACTTTCAGCTTCCTCTGAGGACAACATCACCATGGATATAACGGGATGGCATGGAAGGACTTGGGATGGGATGGCTTGGCATGAATGAGAAAGGAAAGGACACAGGGGCACAACTATTTGCCTTTTTTTTCCCCTCTCCCTTGATAGGTTAATCAACAAGATGACTTCAATTGGGTTTTCAAAAAAAAAAAAAGAAAAAAGAAAAAAAAAGGGCTTTTGGCCAGTTCATTTTTTTAGCATCTGTAATCTACTCATTAGTTGCAATCTGATAGTTATCATGCGGGCAAACAACGACGTAAGCTCCTTTAGAGCTAAAACAAGCTTACCAAATTAACAACCGTACACTGACTTGGGCAGCAATCCGGAATGGAAGGGGCAAAGAGGGCGGGCGAGCGCGGGAGGGAGAAGCAATGGGAACAACAGCGGGTCTGGAGCTTCCCCGAGGGCGGCGGGCGATTAAACCGAGGGCAACTCGCATCTCTGATGTGGCCACGAAGTTGTTTTCAAAAGAAAAGAAAAAGCTCTAAAAAGACACTTTCAAGAGAAATTTTTAGAGAGCAAGCTCAGCATGGATAACTAGATCAGAAATACTTTAAATATTATTATGGAGAAGTTGTTTATGGGCCATGGCATTTGAAGGCTAGAAATCCTCATGACAGGTAAGGTGACAAGTTTGCACCCATTTGTGAACACGTGAGCCTGGCCTAACTAATGCTCGAGTTAGTTCCCCAGACCTGAGGCCGGCCGCCTCTTGCTTTTGCCATTGGTTTAAGCTTTACAAACACATAGATGTTTGCAAAGGATGCACGACAGGATATTTCAGTGGGGAAACTCAGTGCAAAGAAAGCAAACCACCGTGAACTCCACAGGCCCTGGCCTCCTCCCCGGGGGCTGCGTGCGGATCAGAGGTGAAATCTGTCCGTGATAAAATGTTTTCTCCTTCCCGCTATTCCTCCAGGCTTGGTAACAGCAGATCACCTCCAGGGAGGTGACGCTCTTGGAAACACCTCCTGTCACCCTCCACAGATCGAGAAGCTTGAATTTTGCTGCAATGCAATGCACCCACCAAAACCACTGCATCCTCCAGGATCGAGTGGGATGGAGGCCCCAAAGCATCCCTTTGTCCTGAACACTTGTAAAGGCTGGGGCAGACACAGTGCACTGGAAGCTGGCAAATAACCTAGCAGTGAATGGGAATCTAATATATTTATTCCTGGAAACCACGTTTAAAAGGAAGAGATACTGTCAAAAAACTCATTTCCTATATTAGCTATGTCTGCCGAAGTTCCCCTCTTCTGCCAATTGAATTTGGGGAAAACTAAGCAATTGTTTTGCTGTAAAAGCAAAACTTTTTTTTGACTTTTTTTTTTTTAATTCCAACTCGTGAAGCCAGCCAACTATATGAGACTTTCAGCTGCAATATTCAGACTCAGCTTCTAATGAGCCACACTGCAGAGGAAAGCCTTCAAACACGGCAGGGCACACTAACATCTCAGAAATCCCATTTTAAGGGCTCTGATTTTTGTTTCTTCTTTTGCTTCAGCACCATCTCATGGGTTTAAGCCAATGTCTTCGCAGCTTTTGGGGCCTGACCCAGTTTGAAAACCCAGAGAGGGAGAATTTGGCTGCTCCCAGTCACAAGTCCCGCAGGGGTTAACTTTCCAAACCGGTTCCATTGCTGGATTCCCTTTGGTCCTGAGTCAGTCAAAATACCAAAGCTCCTCTCTCTGTTCTGAAAGTAAATAAATGTTTCTGATAAAATAACACGCTTGAAAAGCTCAGTGGATGACAAAGATAACAAAAACCCCTTAGTGCTTTTCTCTGCCGATAGCTTCTTCGAGGAAGATGGTCAGACTGGGTATTTGTTTGCATGGCCATGACTCACAGAAGTGGATCGATGGGCAGCGTGAGCCACTGCTCAGCGATGGCAGCAAAAAGCTCCCAGTCCTTCCCAGCTGATTAATCATCGTGACAGGCCTGTGGATGAACCGGCCTCCCCAGCTCCAGATGTCAGACGTGCCTCCACCTCTCGCAGTTCTGCTGCCTCCTAGGCAGTGGCCTGGCTTCTTCAGATAATGCTGATCATTACTGCCCAAAACAGCAACACCACAAAAAGGAGCAGGGCTTTGTAATTTCGTCCTGTGACAGAGGAGACTTGTGCAGGAGATAACAGGGCGCGTAGCGCAGTCCAGACGTGGTGAAACGCTGGAAACCCCGTGGCCGAGCAGAGGGCTCCTCTGGGCTCCCAGCTCCTCACGCCGGCTACCAGCCACGCAGGGTGCTGGGGATACGTAACTGGAGTCTCCCCTCAAGCCCCCAGGGCAGGAAGGGCTGCCTTAAACCCTGGTAAATCAGTAAGGAGGTGTAAAGGGGGCACCTGTTTGACAGTGAGGAGCGGGAGCGGCACGCGGGGAAGGCAGCACTCTGCTCTCCAGGTCACTCCTCTTGGAGGTCGCTCCAAGGTGTCCTCAGCACCAAGCCAACCTTCACCAAGGATCTGGGGAGACTTGAGCGTCACGGCATGAACCCGTGTAGCTGCAGGCATTTCTTAGCTTCTATTTGCATCTTCTCCTTGAAATAGGTTACCACAAAACTCATTATTTTCTTTCTTCTGCTATCACTTCACTACTTTCATTCTCCAGTCCAACAGACAGACCAGTTGACTGGGCAATGCAGAATTCCATCCATCCCTACCCACTGCAACCCCCGGAGAAAGGTTATCAGCAAGCACCTACGAGATGCCTTCCAGATTACACTGCAAACAGCCACCCTCGAGCACCACACATCCTTTCGGGTATAAGTTGCTCCTTTTTCCTTTATAATACCTGCCAGCATGGATTTACAAAAGCACAAGATAATCCTCCCAAACTGAGCAACAACCTTCCCGAATTATACCCAAGGTTTGAGACAGCTGCAGAGCAATAATGGGAGTAACAACCAGAGCCACGACACCAGGGGCCTCTGTTTTCCATTTCCCCCTCCAGGCCTCGCGCGCACGAGGGCTGAGGAAACGCCGACCCCGCGAGCTGCAAGGACCCGCCGGAGCCCTGCGGAGAACGGCGGCAGGGACACGGTGCTGCCCCGAGGACACCAGGGTGGCCCGGAGCCCTTCGGGAGCCGCTCGGTTCGCGCAGGCGCCCGAATGCTAAGCGGGTTGGCCAGGATGCAAATGGCCAAACACACAAACTGCTTCCAACGTGCCCAGGGGCCCTAACGAGGACGCTGGGGGCAGCGGCAGCGCGCGGCCCCCTTCGCTTTAGAGCGAATCATCTGCAGCCTCTTTCATCTGCGCTCCGCCAGGTCATTTGCACGCACGCAGCATAAATTTCCATGGAAATGTATATGCAAACTTTTCCTAGCATTTGCATGACCCTTTTCAGGCAGATTCATTAGGCGACATTAGCTAAAAAAAAAAAAATAAAAAAAAAAGAAAAAAAGAAAAATCCAAAACAAAACAAACCCCAAGCCTTTAGCTCGGCGTATGTTCTGAACCTCTCTTTGCCTCCATTGTGGCCAAGGAACCAGACATGTTTTGCAACAATGTCTCCTAAATATACAATAGTCCCAATTTGCTTCTCTTTCACCCCAGAGTAAATGAGGAGTAAATTTATTGATGTCAATGGGATTAAGGTAATAGAAATGGCCTGAAAATGAGGATCACTTTAGCACATAGAAGAGAACACTCCAAAGGCTTATCCATCTGCACACAACGGCCCCGCTGCAGTAATGAAAACTGCACATGTCCTTGGGAAGATGTAATGTACAATGTGACAAATGGTGCAGTTTTTAAAAGCAAATCTTTCACACAGCACAATTGGACACGACACTTTATTTAACTCTATTAAAAAACCAGCCCTGCAATAGAGGCTCTGGCTATTTTGCACTCTGTTTTTCAAATTAGTTTTAATGTTGAACTTCCTAAAACCACACGACTCGCATCAAAAACACACAGTGAAAGAAAAGCACAAAGCCTGCCTGAATATACTCTGAAAAAAATAAGAGTTCTGGAAAAGAAACTGCAAGGGTTTCAGCACCCACTATAAAATTACCAATAACCACCAGGTTATCCCAAGTGCAATTTAAAAATTTGCTTGCTTTGTTTTCAAATCAAGGGAGTTTGTGCCCCGAGGTGCCAAACGTGGGAGCCACGGGGGGTGCACGGCACCGAGGCAGCAGCAACTAAGACCCATCCCCACAGCCCAGGCCACTTAAGTCCCTAAAATGCCATTTATCATTTCCTGAGAGAACAGCTTCTTGGCAACGCTCCTTTCAAAACATTTTTTTTTTTCCAAAACAAGCGACCGTTCCAGCAGGCTATGAATACCACTGTAATTTGCTCTATTTTTCATATCGAGGAGACTTTGGGCTCTGGCTTTCAGTTAATTAAAGGAACCTTCTTTGGAGATTTCCACCCTTTGCTTGCAGGGCAGATGCCCCAGTGAAGGGACTCGAAAACACTGCCAGCCACGGACCGGACTGCAGGAAGATGGAGGGAAAAGAGACATAAATAAAAACACAGCTCGAAGTTGCAAAGTCAGCTTACATAACAGCAAAGGCCGTTGTGCTGCCAAAGTGCTCGTCTCTAATGAAAAGAGCTGTCTCGCGCTCAGCTCGATTTGATCCCGGAGAAGCTGCACTGTCTATCTGGATTTTACCTTGCTCTGTTATTATTATTATTATTATTATTATTATTATTATTACTATGGCCCAAGAGCACTTTGGAGCCTCGCCTGGGGTCAGAGCTGCTCCGGGCTGAGCGCCGGGCGCTCATCCGCACTGAGCCCTTGGCTGGCAACGCGACGCCCAAGGGAGCGGGTGAAACCGGGGAGGGACCAAGACGGGATTTTCATTCCTGTTTCAGACGTACGGACCTGAGATACGAGGGGATTCAACTAGATGTCCGGCCTGTGCTGACACACAAAGAATCCCGGAGCGAAAGCGAGGAGTTCAGCTCAAGTCTTCAAGTTCCGATCGACACCATCATCATCATCGAGACAATTCATTAAAAGAGTAAAAAACAAAGTGCTATTCTAAAAAAAAAAAAAAGGGGGGGATAAAAAGGAAACGAAAGGGTCTGAATGCAGCATTCCAATGTCCTTGCATTAAAATGGGTAGCGCAATGAAAAAGTCTTATTTGATCACTCCCGAAACCTTTTACTGAAACCATTATCCAAGCAGCCTTGCTCACATGTGGCGAAATATGGAATTCTACCGGGACTTTTACTTTTTTCCCAAAATGCTATTTTTGCCAGCTCTATCTAAAACAGGAGACGAGGCGCTCAGCACTTCTTACTTTAGGAATAAAATCTGTGCCCTCAAGCCCCAAACGGCCAAAGCCGGCGCACCGTGCGTGCGACGGGGACGCGGACTCCTCCGGGAAGCTTCGGGAGAAATGCCTGTCATTAGGGCTATCGGCTTTAAAATCATTTACAAAACTGAAGAATTTCCTGTTTCTGTAAGTGCCTCTAACCAGCTCTTTCCAGCAGGAATCCCTGGAGAGGCAAATTGTTTTTCTCTGCGCTGAGCTGTGACTAGTGCTGCAAAGCGACGGAGCTGCCAAGAACCTCCCTGAGATCCTTGGGCATTTTAAGTGTATTTTCTAACTTCACCATTGCTTGAGGTGAGCAGACAGCACGGCCTGCTTGTGAATCTTCCAAAGCAGTCTGAATTTTGGGATTGCTGTGTGCAAATATGATAGGATATGGTCTAAAGCCTTCAGGGCTTTTGCCATAGACTTGTTAAAGAGCTGCAGCACAGTCTAGAATATTATTTTTCGTATCAACCATATATTTACTTTAGGAACAGCCATGAAGAGCACTTAGGTCAGGGCTGGCCCTAGAGACACTTCAGTCTCAGCACTCACTGTCAGTGCTCACCCACTATTTCAAGTTTCCTTAAAAAGAGCTTCTCTAAGCTTTCTGGAAAGGCTAAGAGTGGAAAAAAATAAATTAATCCAATTATTAGAGGTGAAAGTTTTCCATTAAACCCTTGCGTTGTTCGGTTTTGATGATATAAGAAACCATCTTGATCCTATAGCCTAATTTGTTAACCCAGTCGTGTACAGATTGATTTGATTAGCAGTGAAAACACAGAGGGAAAGAAAACAGTAAAAGCTGATCCTGTGGTTTTACGAGATGCAGATCTAAAATCGCAGTCCTGGTCATCTCTTGGGGAACGTATCAACCTTGGGTTTATGTGGGGTACTACTGAGCAGGAGAACATCTTATCTCAGGAATATTGCTGTGAACTACACTAAGCTTTGCTGCACAAGTGGAATTATCAGTGAAGACTCTCAGCCATACCTGCCCACACCAATGTACTGCCAGAAACGTCACTCAGAGGGGATTTCAACGTAGAAAACGAAAAGTTTTGACAATTGCTGCAGGGCTAATCTGCGAGGAGACCGTGGGCCCTGCCTTTTGCGGGACGCCTGCTCATGGATGCCAGGCTGTTCTGTCCACTTCCAAGGAGCGCTCCTGAGTTAATCTGCACCCGAGGAGTTAACAGGGACCCCAGTGATTCTGTGGAAACGGGGGGTATCCTGCTGCCTGCAAGTGCTCTCCTGGAGACATCGCAGCCTCTCCCTCTTCCAGCGAGCTCTTCCCTGGCCTCCTGCTTGGCTGCCGGAGAGCTCTCCTCCACCATGCCCTGGAATCTCCCTCCTTGGCTCTCGAGGTCTCCTTTTTTCAGTCCTGCTTTCTAGACAAGTATTTTGCTTTTGGTGATTATGACACTGCTCCCGATGTGCATGGCTCGCGTTGCCACCCCTCCTCCCGGCCGTTCCCCCCAAATAACACACCCTGGTTGAAAACCAAAACAAACAGTAAAAGTTTATCACGTAGAGTTTGTTAATAATACTCTCCCTGAAATAGTTCCCAGGCCTTTCGCATGCTAAAATAAAGGCCCAAGCATTTACAGCCAGCGCACGGAGCCAACTAATAATTTATTTGAGCCATGCTGAAAAGCTCAAGCGGGATTTTGAATGAAAAAATATAGTGAATAACCCGATAGCCAGATACAGCCTTGGAGTCCTGCCACTGCCACACATGGGATGCATGGAGCTCTCCCAGTGACCAAGGCACATCTTGAAAAACACACATAGTCTGTTGGATGTGACTTAAGTCTTGCCCTTTGTGCAGAAAGGACCCTGCCTTCTGGTAGACTGGAAGCCTTTCCTACTATTGCTTGACTTTGGTGGGTGCAGATGATCAAGTGCTAAACTCCTGCTGCTGCCCTCAAGAAGAAAAAACTTATATTTAATGGACAACAAGATAAAGGAGGCAAAAAGCTGCCCTCGGAGTTTCATGGGAAACTTCTTACAGGGAGAATTCCCAAGGATTTAACTGGGAATATGCATGCACAGACTATGGGATTACATCTCATTATTAAATTGGAATAGACCAATTTTTTAAGTCACTTTAGAAACTGAAATTTGACAATTGCTTATATCTTAACAAATTTTTAAAAAATCATCAATTTTTAAAGCCTTTTTAAGAAGTGGGGAATTTTAAGGCCAATAGAAACACTATCTTCTCAAATTACTAGATTATTTTAAATGTTAAATTCAGTGTTGTACCACTATGATTTTAAGAGAACAAAAAGGTTGAAAACAAATTGATTGAAAGTATTTTTTGTCCTTCCTTTCTTTTTCCTCCTATTGTCCAGCAAAATGAAAATTAATTAATATAGAGGAGCAATCCCTCCCCTCACTAGAAAACAAAACAACCAAACAAAAAAAGAAAGAAAATTCTCAATTTACTGCATGGTAATTTGTTTCCAGTATTGCAATGGATTGGAGTTCCTAGCACCCTGTGGCTTTGGCTGGACGGAGGGGATTGGTTCAGCCTTGATTTGAACCTGCTGTTCACCATGCACTGTAAACTCTTCCCATAGATTGTGAGAAAAAATTCTCACTGCTGGCCAGAAGCAGGAAAAGTGAAACATTTTACAGTTGTATCCTTCTCTTTGCAATTATTTTCCAGTGCATAATGAAAGAATTTATATTCTGAGCAAATGCACTTTTTACTCTGACAAAGGAATCTTGCTACTGTTTTGTACTGGCTTTTTGGCTTTTATAAAATATACACAAGATGTGAGAAATTTGAATTTTAGCATGTGAAGAGTCCGGATGTCGAAACTGTTGTTCTTTGCAGCTTTCCTGAACAGGGGTCTTGTTGCCTTTTAGATATTCTGCCTTGTCGGCCACCTTGGGAATATAGTGTGGGGCCTGTGCATGCACATGAGCACGTTAATTGATATTCTCACCTCGTGAACTACTCAAGAGCTGTGGCAAGGGCTTTCGGTGAGCGAGCAAACAGCTGGAACCACCGCTGCAACTTATCTGCACCTCTGGAGACTCCAAGGTCGAGCTCAATACGCCACGAAGCCTGGACTTGCAGTTCAGCACTTCTCTTTCTAACTAACAACCTAGCATCCAAGAGGTAAGTTAAAGGAAAAAACGATTTATGGTTAAAAGTAACACAAAGATAATTCAGCAAAGGGTTGGATAGCATTTCCTGCATTTTGGTTAGCATGATCTTGAGTGAATTGCTTTAGAGATAGGTCTCTAAAATATGTAAATAATTTAACTACTAGTGCTGTGCTCTTACTCCAGCTTTTTGTTTGAAATTATGCAA
Source organism: Rhynchotus rufescens (assembly GCA_032273925.1). Taxonomy (NCBI): domain Eukaryota; kingdom Metazoa; phylum Chordata; class Aves; order Tinamiformes; family Tinamidae; genus Rhynchotus; species Rhynchotus rufescens. Next base: position 1,534 of record JAVCKT010005846.1, on the reverse strand, counting down.
ATGCATTTGAAAATCTTTCCCCATTGGCAGTTTCCAAACTGTATAGTGCTGCACTGCCTCATAACGACACTCTCAGGGACATAAATGCATTTTGTGAGCAGTAAGGCCAATAAGACCTGCTGGTTGCACCAGTGGGAGACAGAGAGATCTGCAATTGCCAGCATGGAGTTAAACCTCACGAACAGAAATGATCTGGAAGCAAACTTCTGAACATCGGGAAAGTTTAAACCTGTCTTTCCTCAGATCCCAGCACGCAGGCTCAGTACTTGTCTCTGTGGCTCACCACCATTTGAGGAGATGGGGAGTAACTTTTTTATCATTCCCATGCTACCGCTGGTTGAGGTGCCGCACCGCAAGGTCTCTTGCTTCCTCTGAGCTGCACGGCACGCGGGATGGAGGCAGAGCCCAGCTTCCAACCGCCACCCCGCATTTGCTCCTTTTAACAACTGGCTATTTTATTGCTCTAATCACCATCAAGTACTCCTTCTTATCAGGTCCCTTTATCATGACATGAAGACAAAATTCTAGATATATTTTTCTCCTTCAGTGAATCGGCAGAAACTTATTTTCTTCTGTTTGAAGGGGCAGCAAGGCACTGGGAAGCTATTCATCCTACCCTCATGTACACAACGTGAATTAAGTGCAGAAAGCAAGTTTTAGCACCTTCACTTTCTTTTGCTGCAAATCCACTAAAATATCATATTTTAAACGTAGGTAACTACACGCTTCTGCTGGTGTATCACCTCTCTGAGCACCAATGCCCAAACAGCTACGAGAGCACAGCAATATTTTCACTGTACGACTCCTCTGCTTAAGCAAACACGAAATACTTGGAGCTTGGCTTTGGCTGTTATATAACAGCAGGAACACTGGTGAGCATCTTCCAAAAGTGAGAAAGCGAGTTAGTTATCTGGCTAGGGAGCTCACATTTTTATTATTATGATTTTTTTTTTTTTTGCTTTTCTTTTTTTTTCTCCTTTCTTCCTTTCTTTCTCTCTGTGCACACACATGAACCTGACCCAACTTGTTTCCAGAGCAGAATCTGGGCTCGCTCCTTGCTGCCAAACAACTGCGATCATTTTTCCCCAGCCATACACCGAGCTTGGCGGGGGGGAGGGTGAAGGGAAGGAAAGGGAGAGAGAAAAGCTCTTTTGTTTGAGAGTGTGAAGAGCTCTGTCCAAACATGCCTCTTCAGGGTAGTTTTAAATTGCAGAACTGATAAGAAAAAAAAAAAAAAAAAAGGTAATGATTTCCTTCTGCTCTCTGTGCTGCCTCTCTGAGTGCTGCCTTCTGCTGCTGGAGGCCACAAGGCATGAGAAGCTCCTGAGGAAAGAGCTGCCTGTATCTCGAGCTACATTAATATACTCAATACACACTTTTCCTTAGGTTTTATAGCATTTGAAAAAAATCTTTGTTTTTTTTTTTTTGGGTTTCTTTCTCCACATCAAATTGATAGGATGTCCCAACACATCTGACAGCATTTGCTGATGGGGCTGCTGTGCTCAACATGTAGGGACACTGAGACTTGCCAAGG
>JAVCKT010005844.1:771-13318 GCA_032273925.1 Rhynchotus rufescens | reverse complement strand
CGTCCCCTTCCTCTCTCCCCTCGCCCCCAAAAATCATTCCACAACTATGACAAGCTTATCCTAGGGAGGCTGTTTAAACCATAATTTTTAGCTGATCAGCTATCTTCTTTATAGAATCAAATTCAAACTTACGTACTCTCCCAGAATTGAGAGAAAACAGGATTCATCCCACATTCATTTTACCCAAGTGCATATTATACCCACAGAAGGACTTGTGTTCAGACCTGACTTGGTTTAAGCCTCAATTTCAACAGCAATGCATGAGCAGAGCCACTGAACAAAGTAACCCAGAGAAACCAGCCCAGGCAACTTCTGCATCCCAGTCTGTACCTACCAAACAGAGAGCGTCGCTGCAGTGGTGAGAGCCATGACATAAGAACCCGTGCAATGTAGGGTGGAGATGGGGGTGTTCAACACTATAGGGGGAAGAAGGCGACGACCACAAGAGGAAAATACTGACAATGTTCGTTTTTCACAGGCTACACTTACAATCTCACTAAAAAAAAAAAAAAATTAATACTATTAATTATATTATTATTTTTTTCTACATAAGTGCAGAAAGATACCTGTAGAGCCTCCACCTATTTGTAAAACATGCATATAATTTTAATGCAGTTGATGGTCCCCAAAAGTTGAAAAACTAGAAAATTCTATTTTATGCTGATAATATGCAACCTAAAAACATTTTCTGGCCTTCCAGGAAGGCCTTCCTACTTATCTTCTGCAGGCTTCATGTTCCTCAAAATTCATACTAACTTACCAGCTTCCTGCCGCAGTAAGAATTCGACTGGTGAGGACAGTCTCCCATTCCTTTCCTTCTCGATTACACTTTAACCTACTCAACTTCAAACCACCCACCGTGGTCATTTCATTCTCCACTTCAAGATACATTGATGGATCTGTACTTATCTAAAGAACAAGAAAACAAAACACTTTTCTGAGGAGGAAAATGCCTACTCAACAACAAAAACAAAAAAGCAGGAGAACCCTCGGAGGATCAGCCCTGGCTAGACTAACCATTTCTGTCTGAGCATATGAATGGAGGAAAGGTTTGTGCCACTCCATAAAACTGTGCTTCCAATTTAATGGCCTCAAACCAAGCCTAGATACTTCTGGTCTTCCTCTCTTCTTGCAATTAGATTACCAATGACTAAGCACACAGTCAAATAAAACTTTTCACAAACAAATAAATGAATACTATTTCCCAGTCTCCTCAGATAGAGAGGACCTCTGAGAAATATTTTTTTTTCCTCTGTAGTACTGTACTACCAACACAATCATAGTAACTATACAGCTTTTACTACAGAAAGCATTAAGTTCCCAACATAATTTGACTAATATATATGTGTGCATGCACACACACACACGCACTTTTTTGTATAAATTGAAGAATACCTTCTGCCTGCTTGAAACATGTACTTGTAAAAATAAGCAAGATTTGACCTTTTCTTTAAAATCATCTACTTACCTGTAAAGTAAATATTTTCTGTGGGATCGGGGTTGGCAGTTTAAGTGCTAATGCTGGTGCAGCAGCATCTTTCTCAGAGGCCAGTGTAGCGGGGGACTGGAGGGCGGGGAAAAAAATGAGAGAGAGAGAGAGAGAGAGAGAGAGAGAGAGAAAGATAAGACAGAAAATGGTTATTTTCCTTTAAAAAGTTAACAATAAAAATACTCTATGCTACGGATTTCCTGGAAAGGGGGAAACCTTTTAAAATTACAAATAACACCTATTATGAATATCTCTTTTATTCCCACTATTTTCATAAATGCAAAGTGTTTTTAACCTAAAGTCTAAGAATTAAGACAAACAAAACCAAAAACTATATATGGCCACTACTTTCTGTGCTGGCCTCTTTTTGCTTTTTCAGCTGGAATCAATTAACGAAAATTCTGGTATATTTCATGAAAAAGGCAAGCTCAAAGCACTGAAAATAGAGAACTCCATATACGCCCAAAAGCTCGAAACTCTTGATTTAATTTACTACTTGACAGATCCTAGGGAAGTCATACCATTCAAATCATCAAACCCAAGTCCCTCTTTGTGCTTGTGCCATGCCTCAAAGAATACCAAGCTAGTGCTTTTTTTTTTTTTTTTTTAATCCATACAGACATTTAGCACAGTTACCACCCAGCAAGCTGTTGCCATTTAGTAAGGAGCTGTATTTACATTTATCTAAGCACACAGGTTTGCCACACCATGCTCACCCTCTATTTAAAATCTTAAATTTATAAAAGAATAATGTTAAAAGCAAGGGTAAAAATTCTGAGGGACCTTAGACTATCTTAAACTATTGCTCTTTCCCTGACGATCATGGCTAAAGCTAAGACAGGTAAACACATGACTATCATATGAATATCAAAGATTTCAATGAATGTTATCCATCAACTTATTTTACCTGAACAGTTAAAGTCACTGGTACAAGTCTGGAGTCTTTTCGAGGCCTTCCCTTTTTCTTCTTTTCTACTATTTCTCCCTCAAGGTCCAGTTTACGTTTAGGTGCAGTGAGTGGTTTAGCAGCAGGAATCTTCTCTTCACTGTCACTGCTGCTTTCCAGAATATCCTTGGGCTTATTGTCTTTAATTAAATTGTGATCCTTCAGTCTGAGCAAGCAAAAAACCCACATATTTCATGATTCAGTTGGTTTCAACAGCTGCCAAATATCCTACCCACTGCATGCTTCCAGGTAAGAAAGTACATTCTTAGGTTTGAGTGTTTTGAAAAGGCACAAAGGTATGGGGGGAAGCCAAAGTAGTACAGAAAATACTTTGCATAAGTACAACAGTTAACATGTATAATGTAGGTTGTTAAGATATAGTCTCACCTTAAAAAAGAAAAACAAACAAAACCAAGAAAGCACACCACCTGCACACAAGCGTTTACAACTGCATTTACAGTTGGATCTCTTCCCTGATTTGATAACTCTGAACTCTAAGGTGCAAGAATACTCCTTTTTTTTTTTTCCCCCTCCAATGGACATTACGCTTTCTGCTCGCTCATACAGAACTTGATTTGTCATTTTGTTATCTACCCACAAAACTTGTTCTATTTAGCTTTGACTACTGTGAATTGCATATTTGAAACTATGCAAATGGCCTCACTATTTTGTTTTCCATTTCAGGAATACAACAGAGCTAGAGATGACCAAGTACAATCCCTGATTAACTTTCCAATAACTGTTCTGCTCTAAAAGTAGTCATTTAAATCTTACATTTCACCTTCCTTTCAAAAGCCTATTATTAACTTATGGCAATATTTTACCACTTACTCCATAACCACTCAGTTTCCTAGGAATATTTTGCATAAGTGAACCCCTTACTCCCACTCTGTTTTGAGGCACCTGAACTATGCCAAACAACTCTCTTCTATCCATAACTTTACTGACACATTAGAAAGTTACAAGAGAAGTTTAATACAACTTCCCTCTCCATCATACACTATTTTCTAAAAATATTTGGAAAATATTTTCCAAATTAAGATATTTGGAAAAAAATACTTTTTTAAATCCTGTAGATTCAAACCTTTAAAATAAAATCAAGCATGGAATCAAAACCCTTAAAAATCAAAGTGTCTTTTTCACATGCCTTCAAAGCAAAACCTGCAAGTGCTACAACAGGCCTTTACAGACATGTATGGAAACTTGTCTTGAAGCAAACCCCACTCTTGCAGAGGGATGCAGGCTGGGTACTTGTGCACTCTAAGCAGCACACGCATGCATGCAGCTGCACATAAAGGCATGCACACACACATACACAAGCAGCCTCTTGTAACAGGAATTTAGAGTGAAAATACCCTTAAGAGTCTGCTTGGTATCACACACACACTACAGACAAACACACGAAGGCAAAATGGCAGCAAAGAGCTTTACCTATTCGCAGCTCTCCTTCCTTCCATCTGTGGAAGAGACCTAGGACAATTTCCAGAATACCAGCACCATGACATCCATACTACAGAGAATCAAGTGCTTAATTCTCTACACTACTCGCTTTTTTTCTTGGTCTTTGTGCTGTATCTTACCTGTCCACAACAGTCTGATTTGCATTTGTTACGATAGCAGTCCCTGAGGTGGCTTTGGATCGTTCTGTAAATCTAGAATCAAAGGCTTTCATAGGTTCAATCTTGGATGGAGTTGTCAGCACACAGGAAGATGATGCAGGAGGAACAGCTATAGCAGAGGTAGCATTCACACTGTCAATAAAAGGGATAGAAAGAGTGAAAGAAATTTAATGTTTATAACCGCTGTAATTCACAATAACGAGCCAATATTCACTATATTGACTAGAAATCCTATGTAAAGTCTTTCACTCTACATACATGAAGTACGATATGTTTTTTTTCACCCTTCAGGAGTCAATATCTTCTAAGTGTTATCTACTCTGAAAAGCATTTTATGTTTACAATTTAAGATCTTGATGTTGCTGCATAGGATATTTTAATCAAAATATATAAAAAAGGAATCAGTTACATACATTTTTAAGGAATCAGTTAAATACATTTTTAATTCACAAATGTTTTCAGATTATGCTCAAGTATCCAGAGAGAATCATTACTTCAACTGAGTAGGGTTTCCAGTTTTACCTACTATCCAGGTTACCAAATACTTTCCACTATCAGATTATATTCCTTTGCTTAACCAATCAAACCATCTGAGCTGAAACAGTTCATGTATCAGGTTTTGATTCTATTATTCTTGTGGAAGATTTCAAAGCAATTCTTAGGCCTTTTCCAAGTATAACTAAGGCAAAGGATTATGTTTTCCTCATACTAAAACATTCCAGAGATCTCTTTATTTCTTTATTTATTTTTGAATAACTGTTTCCTTTTCAATTCATTCAGAGCAAAGAACAGCTCTAACACTACAGATGTTAAAAAGCAGTTTAAAGCCCAATTTCTAAAGGTAGAGAGATTTAAAGAGATTTAATTGTTTTTGTCTGTCAATCATCCCTCACAGTCTACTCACTACTTAATCTGGCGAATCTCTACTAAATTGGAAAGGCAGAGGTTCCAACAACACTACACTCTTGCAAATGCACTGACAAGACGGTCACTTTCCTCTCTCTTATCTGATTATATAAAAGTGGTATTAGAGGAAAGAAGATTTAAAGAATACAGGATAGAATTTGATGAAAACTTCCAGGGCTGGGAAAGCTTTTTTTATTATTATTATTTTTACTTACTGATAGCAAGCCAGCATGCTATAAGCAAGAGTTATAATGCTCTAACTTTAGAACACAATCAAATGTAGAACTCATTGCAGCAAACTTCATTTTCAATACTAAGCATGAGAATTTATTCACTCTTTGGAGTATAAACAAATATAAAAAACACCTTGATGTTTGCAGAAATGTTAGATTCTTGAAGTTTTGGGATAGGGAAACCACTTTAATAATTACTTGCTTGCAGAACTATAGAGGAGGATTAAAACTCATAGGAAGCCATATAAATGAGAAACAACATTTCTGCAAATACTGACCCATCTTTATTTGCTGTATCATCTGTTGGTTTTGTACTGGCTGCTGTTGGCTCTACAGAAGGCTTTGAAGTATTAAGGGAATTGGTTGCATTAGAATCTAATGACAAGAGTTGCTGGTTACTTTGAGAAGACATCATTGAGCCAGCCAGAGATCCAGATATTGGGATGCTATTGAAAAACGCTGTAGAAAAATCCCTAAGCAGAGAGACAGACAAAACAACAAATACATTTTCTCTGAAATACTTCAAAAGAGAAAATCTCGAAGCAAAAAAGACAACAAAAACAACCAATATATTTTCTCTGAAAGACTTCCAAAAACACCTTTTCAACTATAATATTCATCTCATTATTCCCTTTTCCACATATGATACACATATCCAACCTTTAAAAATTCCTCTTATCACCATTCCTCTTATTTAAAATCAAGCTAAAGCCAGTAGGTAGTAATGCAGATAGGAACATGAAGTACCTTAGAACAGTTTTCACTCATCTATAATGGTAGATCATGGGAATTAAGCTTATCCATTAGGAGTTTAAAAATGGTAGCCATTCTTTCATTTCTAACAACTTACAAATTATTCTCAGATTTTGCAAGTAGCAGAACACATATGAATCACATTCATAGGTAAGCACTTGCAAGACATTCCCAGAAAACATTTTAAGACACCATGAGATTAAAACAGGTCCCAGTTCTCAGTGTGCATCAGGAAAAAAAAATCCACACAAAAAGGTTAGGAATGATTTTTACAAACTACTTCCAAATGTACCCAGTGTCCAGCTGAGCTATGCAGAGAGGCGTGATCCGTCTCCGACCATCTGCTGTCCGTGTTTCAACTTGCTTTTTTAAGAGATTCTGTTGAGAAATACATTTCATTATAGTTTCTGATTAATAGAAAAGTCTGGGTTTTTAACCTCTATTAACAGATAATTTTGGAAAACCTTTCATCTAACTCACCTAAATTTGTTAACAGATTTTTTTTCTGCATAATGTTTTTGGATTGCACTATTGTGTAAATGCTGGCTCAATTTATATTACTATTTATGCAAGTATATTTTAGTACTGCAACTTATTTTTGACCAATATAAAACCAGACATTTATTTTTCAAACAGATGTTTTTATAGTACTAAGCACAACAGAACTCTGCTAGTTCTGTACAACAAGACTGTAATACAAATGATTTTTGCCCTTAAAACATGCTTTTTTAATTTCATAGTTATCCATCTTCAGACCTGGCATTTTTGGAGAATGTAATTTGCTTTCCACCTTTCAAAGACAAGTCTGAAACATTCTCATGTCTGCACCATATCCTTCACTAAAATTGTTCTCCTGTGTTTAGGATGGAATTAATGCTCCCAATCTTCCCCACAGAGAAGTACAGTTCTATAGCTAGCCTGCTTTTAGCCATCTTTGATTTCCTTTCTGCATCCAGAATTTAGCGCACATTATAGAAACATCCATAAGCCTTTTCCTACATAATCTTAATTCAATTTAAAGCATTTTAAATCTTCAGCCAATACTAGGATTGCCAAGTGGCCCATTCACATACTGAAAGCTGTCCTACAATGTCAGTAATGGTGCAGAAATTGCTTCTATAACAACCAGTTTGATACCTACTGACTTAGTACTTGACACTGTAAAGTGACCATCCCAAAGCACCTACCTTTCTAATGTCCTCCAAACTCTCCCCATTGACCATGCTCGCCACTTTGGGCGCCGCTGTCGTCGTCCCAGACGCTTCCCTTATCGAGGCATTCTTCTGTTCCACCTGCTGCTGTTGCTGTCTCTGCTGATACTTGAGCATCTCTGGATTCTCAATAATGGTAGTAGACAACTGAGCTTCAGTCATTATTGCCAGGCTTTTGCCATAGGTAGACTGATGGATATTGCTCTGTGGGTGTTAAAAATGTACCACAGCAAAGGAGTGACTATAACTGCTAGCATGACATCACTGATAATGCTGTAAAGAAGTTGCATAAATCTACTAGAATCAATAAAATGCTAATCCTCTCTAGAATTTATATCTGAAAGTTTTATTTATTTATATTTTCAGCTAACACTAAATCAATACCTAAATTAATTGGGATACAAAGCTTTAGTTGCAAACAGCAATAAGAGAGAAGGAAAAAAAGCCAAAGAATCCCACCCAAAACAGCCAACAGCAGACCAGCTTAAAAGAGAGACTTACATATAAACAAGTCAAAGAGTAATTCCAAAATGTTTTGAAGCATCCACTCCTTGTTCTCTTGGCCAAATGATTACTTAAAATGCATAATGATGTGTAAGCAAATGGATGTTTTCCAAGTAGACTTTCTTTCCAGAGTAGAAACTAATATTACTAATTATTTTTCTTAGCTTGACTACTCTTTTTTAGTTCCGTTTTGACAGTAGATAAGAATACATTTCTTCTTTCATATAAAAGCAAGTCACTACATACTTTGATAAATAATCTAATGTTTTAACAAATCAATATATTGTATATGCACTATCACAGAACTTTTGAGTCATTACTGTACCTTTTCCTCCTCACTGAGTGGATCTCCAAGTTCATCCTGCGAAAAGTCCAAAAATGCCACTGATCCATCCATGGAACACACTAAGATGCCAAGTCCATTAAGGGTCCTAAAGGAAATAAAAGATTTTTTTTTTTTATTGGTGGCAAGGGCAATCCAATAAACAATAAAAAAATAAAAACATGAAGCATAAGATTTATTAACACAGCAACTACTGATGGAACCAGAGAAATGGGACAGCAGGGAGAAAGAGTGATGGGCAGCAGAGACTTGGTTTCCACAGTCAGGTGGCAAATTTGAGGGCATACAGGAAGGTGATTTGAGAACAAGGCACCTACCCCTGACACGATCAGTACTATGAAAATCTTTCTGTATGGGTGGAACAGAATATAAATTAAACTGTTCACCGTGAACAAGGAAAGACCGTAAGTACGCCTGCTATAAAAGCTGTTTGAAGAATCAGGATACACAATGGATACACACTTTGTTAAATCATGGATTACAGTGTTGGGATAGTATCTAGAGGCTCATGGAAGATGAAGCACCACCATACATGAGAAATAAATAACAGCCTATATTCATAAAAAGCTGAGTATTTTAAATAAACAAGATAACCAAAAAACAGCTTCTTTCTTAGGAAAAAAAAGAGGAAAATAGACTAAAATAACTCTTCATCATCATTATTTGAGATGACAGCCATGAAAAGAAAGCAAGACCATTTGGAAATATGTTACAATCACTCTTCCAAAGATCTCAGAGGTTTTCTTGGAGAGAGATGGGAGAAACTTTACATTGCAGCTTTAACCGAATAAAAACAAATAAATAAACACTCCCCCAAATAAACCAAAAACCATCAGATGAGCAGTTTTTGATTGTTAATCCAACAGTTGCCCAGCACAGAGCTTGGAGAGACAGAAACAAGGTTGGTTTACTAATGACTTGTTATAGAACAGAAGTGGAAAAGAATCCTATCCAGATTAGCCCAGTAAGGATTAGAAATGTGTTATATACTCATCTGGAGGTGTTTGAAAATAGCTTTTTGTGTGAGTGTAAGTTGGTTGTCCTGAGTGCATCATGCCCAGAGGAACTGGCCTCAACATTGTGTAACTAGCTTAACCAACACTACTCCCAATTAGAAAAATGATAAAATCTTGTTAAGAAGTGTTTTGCTCGCTTTGCATGTAGGACTGCCAAGATCCTAATGACCTCTGGATCCAAGCAATTATTATATGACAACATAAAGGTGAGGAGGAACTTTAATGATGGATGCAAGTCTGAAACTGAAATAGAAACTGACAGCTATAACCATTATAAGTATTAAGTTTCTCCAAATCTATTCAGTCCAGTTTTAGAATTGGGAAAGGAATGGAACATATTTCTGGAACACTGCATATTACTTTAGCCATACATTTGAATTTGTAAACAGGATATAAAATAACAAGTTCCTTAAGATTCTTTGTCTCTCTAAAATATCCCATAAAATCATTTACATATAAACTGTTAACCAGCTATTACTCCCAATGACTTTATACCATGAAGAGTGAGCAATTTGCAGATGGAGAATTAAGGAGAACTACAGGAAAACAAAACTACTCAAACCCATTGTACTACAACAATAACAGCTCTCATGAAATATTCCACTTGTTGACTTTTAAGTTTTAATTTATTAATGAAAGCAAAATGTTTTGAAAAGCTCTTAAAAGTGCTTTACTGAGCTGCATAATAAAAATCTCTGGGGCACACAGAAAATAAGAAGCTACACATCTGTAAGCCTTAACATTTACAGCATAAAATCCCAAGACAGTAATAGCTGTGTAGGTATTGTTTCAAAAGAAATGCTAGAATTAAGACCAACTGTGCAGCCAACTGTGTGCATATTATGAGAAAGTTATTACTCTTTCCTTCCTCAGAACCCTTAGCTCTAAATTACCTGATGTATGGACACAAAATATTTCTCTTCAGTATCATTTACTGGGTGAGTAGTTTCATGCATTTGTCACTTTTTATTCAAAACTCACATGAAATAAAGAGTCACTGCTTTCTTTGTTATTTTTATATACCAAGTGTTTTTGTTTTACCCCTACAGTGAGGCAGAAGCTACTTCTCTAGTGCAGTTCCCATACATTTTGCCCCCTATGAGCCAATACTCCTGCTGTCAGCACTTCTTCTGCTGAGCTGTATTCCCTCCATATCGCTCCAGTCTTAGTTTATCTTTAGCACGTGGGGTTTTTTGTTTTTGTCATTTTTTCTGGTTGGTCAGTTGGTTTTGTTCTTTTGTTTGCCTATTTGTCTATGGGACAGATGGCAGGTTTAAAATCAGGCTTTTCACTGTAGGGAGAGAAAGGAGTGTAGTCCCCGAGGAAGGAAAAGCGAAGGTGCAGCTCGACTGCCATGGTAGACAGGAGAACCTGGAGGATATAAACTGGAAAAGCTAGTTGGAAACACAGTCACGGAGAGCCCAAGACCTGGGCAAGGCTGGGGTCGTGCTCCTTGTTGCTGTGTTCTTTCTGAAACCAAGCAGGAAAGAGATATCCCACTCCACCGGGGCACCAAAGGGGCCAGCCCTAGATGGACAGTGTGAACTATCACAGTGCTCTGGGGATACACGTTAGGGCTGTGTTCAAAGAATGACTGGAGAAAGAATCCTCTCCATGCTTTTTGTTAGCATTTGGCACTGCCCTGTTAGTGCTACAACAGGCTTTAGGAAGAAAGCATGAAAGGAAGAAGCAAGACTTGCAATGAAAAGAGAAAATAGGATTTGGGATAGTAGGCTGCTGGGAAAGGGAGCTGTCCTGCTCAATCCAGGTCACTACAGACATGTCCTGCAGCTTCCTAGGAAAGCTCAGCACTTACCATTCTGCTGCTTTCTGTGCAGCGCATGGTGGAAGGAGTGTAATTGGGTGTAAAGGTTTCATTATCCCTTTCCAAGACTTACTACCTGATCAATCTCAGCTACTCTTTACCACAGTGCAATCTGCATCCTTCACAAGGCACTGCAATAGCACTGTGTAAATACATTCTTCTCAAATGATCAGAGAAATTACATTTACTTTTTCTTTACTACATGGAAATCCCTCAGCAATTTTTCTGTGTTTATGTGCTTGCATGAGAGAAGGAAAAAAATAAAACCCACCACACAGACCCTTTTCTGTTTGGATACAAGAGAACTTGTATCCTTAAGCAGGTAAGAAAGTTTGGCCTTGAAGGCTCAGTCTGAACTGCCGTAACTCTGCAATTAGTAACTTTTCAAAGACATAATGTATATAACATGCCACTGTGAAGCCGAGTTTTCATCAGATACACATTCCATAACATTTTTTTTATATTATCTTAAAGAGGAGTCATTCCACAGGTATTTTATTGTATCACATGTTAAATACATTAGCTTTGATTTAGCTCTAACACTAAACAGCTCAGTGGAAATGTCTGCACGTTAGTAATTAATGTCACTACAAAAGATGTCACTACAAAATTAGAAACTGCAGAAGTATATGGGTTCAAGTAGCTATAATTTGTACCATTTAAGGAATTTCCAGTTAATTTATCTAACTAAAGCTGACAATAACATTTTGGCTTTTGTTTAACACACACACAGAGCAGCACTTACCAGGAGATATCCATGATAGACTTGTCAAACAGTTCATGTATGACAACTAAAGGCCGTTTCAAACACGTGAGCTTAAAATAGAAGAAAGAGAACTCAGAAATGCAGAAGTTAGCAACTCCATGACTAGCACAAAAAAGCCTTGAAGAAGCATGGCTGACATTCAACCCTTGCCTCTTTCTGAAGCATAGACCAAATTTATTAACAAACCTGGCTTTTATACTGCATTCATATTACGGTACCAGTCAAAAAGTAATTCTATAAATGCTAATGACAGCTTTTATTCTAAGTTTTATCGAGTTAAGGATGTTGCAAACTGCCAGCACAAGAAAAAGACAGAACACTGATTTGGATTCCACATCTTCATTCATGCTACTCCTCCACTCCATGGAAGCCAGTCAACAGCAAAAGGAAATGAACTCACTCATTCTTTAAAAATACTCCTCTACACTTATAGATCACCTTACTCTTAGAGAACTGAATATGGAATTTCCCAATAAGTTGCTCTAAATGTGAGGCTGTAAGCTAACATTGAAGCAATGGACTTCATAGCTACAGTGTTATTAAGTACAAGTAAATTGGAACAGGAGATGTCAATGTGATCAGGGATATCTCATCCTTATGGACACACAGATAAAATGCTTGGTTTTCAATTGTTATTTCTTTTATGTTTCAGTCACAGAACTGTGCTGTATACTTATATACCTTTAGCTCTTGAGGGCAAAGACTGACCTGGATTTGTGTCTCCACAATACCTAGCCTAACTCAATAGGCACTCTACATGAAATCATAGTATAAATAGAAGCAAAATATACTTAGAATGATCCTTTGATATAAGCATGCACTGGTAGCATTGCCAGAAACAGATTTAGCATTATGCATTTAGTGATGGATGGATAAATACCACACTTCAATCTATAAATAGTAGACTGTAGTTAGCAATTGGTGTGTTTTGGCATA
>JAVCKT010005843.1:0-14070 GCA_032273925.1 Rhynchotus rufescens | reverse complement strand
TTGGAGTATTATTTTCAATTCCGGTTGCTTCTCAAAAAAAAGTGCAGAAAAAAAAGGAGAAAGATTGGAGTAGTTTTATCAAACAGAAATGTAATCAAGTTGGGAAGAAAGTCTCAAGTGAGTGAGCTTGGAAAATATTAAAATATGCAGATTTAATAAATATTAAGTTACATAAATTGATTCTGTAAATAGTACATGGCTTAGGTATCTTTGTATATTAAACATAACTAAACATAATATTACAGGATAAAATTAAGGTATTAAAAGAGAAATTTGAGTGTATTTTATAAAGCTTTGACTTTAGGTTGGCAATGGAAACAACTGCCAGTGAAGTAAATGAAAGCACCAAACAGGTTGAGAAATTTGGTTAATAGGGACAGAAAATAATAATAAAAATAATTCCATTAGTACTTTTTAGTGCATAAAGAACAGACTCATATTGTGAACGATAGCCAAAATCTATGCAGAAAAACTCTTCAACAGCAGCCAGGAAGAGGGAACTCAATGGTAGAGGCAGAGTAGCCCAGAGGACTGAAAGATGAAAGAAATATAATTTTAGAAATTTTAATATAGAAGAAAAGAAGCAGATAAGTGCTTCATGCAAGATTAGAGGAAAAGGCAGATGACACACAGGGATAAGAGGCAGTCAAAGAGAGATGGCTAAGCACAAAAAGCTGTAGGATAAGTCACATGGAGGTGAGTTTAGCAAGCTGGGACTATGTGAAAGGAGAAAGTGTCATGGTGCAAGAAAAGGAAGTACTTGTGTGAGGGAAAAGGAAATTTATATATAAAGAATACGAGAATAATATCATCTGACACAGGTACTTACATCACGACACAGGTCATGATCCTAGAAAAGATTCAATTAATGTATCTATGTATTATCTTTCTATATAGATGTATGCCTTATTGCAATTAGATTATTCTTCTTACCTTGCTCCAGAAAGCTCCATAACAAATGTTTATGGTGTCTGTTGTGATGCAAAGTAATGGATGTAAGCTCATTTCTGGATTGCATGTATTTTGAAAGCTGTTCAGCTAAGGTTGAGGTTCATCTCGTAACTCTTTAGTCATCTCCCAATTAGCTGTCATTTGTTTGGATCCCTCTCTAGACAGTGAAAACAGTCCTCAGAGGACCTTTTTCTTTCCTTCTTCTTATCCTTCCTTCTTGCTTCTTTCTGTTTCATATTTGGTTAGCTTTGTGAGGTGAATTGGCTCCAGAGGGATCTGACAAACACCAAAGGTGAATGCAATGGCTGAGTGAGAGAGGAAGAAAAATGGTTATATGCTAACCTTTCTCCTGGTAGTGGTGTTGAGTTGTCAAGGGTCCACTGTCAACTATCTATGAGAAACTAAGAATACCAGTGTCTTATGAAACCACAGACAAACATACAAGCTACTTTTTTTTTCTTTAATATTTTTGGAGGCTTCCCAAGACCACAACATATCTCACTGTGCTATCTTAATAAACCAGAAGAGCTCATTCATTTATTTTTTCTAGTATCATGACTTTCTTTTTACATACTCTTCCCTGCATGTGACATTCTCCCTAGACTGGAAACTTGCTATTATAGACAGTTCACTAGCTGGCACATGGGAAAGTCCTGCTCACATAATTATATGTTTTAATTAATACTAAAGGGAATTACATGTATAAATACCACATACTTGTGAAACTCTGTTTAAAGCAAAGCTTGAAGGTTACTAAACTTCTTTTCTATTAAAACTATTTCAAGGACAAAAGAAAGGGATGTTTTTCTTTATTATTAACAATTTTTACCTCTTAGTTACAGTCCCTAACCCAATAAATTGTAATAAAATAATAATTCTATGAGGGAGAAAGGGACTCCTTATTCTTGAGTGAGAGTTCACTCAAGAATAGGATTTATTTCTGCATTTCTTATCAGACATTTAACAATTTCTTTATATGCATTATAAAATCCATGCGAAAGTCTAATTTATTGAATGAATAAATATTTACTAGAAAAATCTTCTGCCTCATTTCTGTGACTGAGTCTCGTTTATTGAAATTAGAAACATAATTTATTTCTTATGTCAGACAAAAGCAAGTTGACAGAAATGTTGATGTAATCAGAGAGTAATATGAATCTTCTGTATGATTTAGAAATAAAATTTGTGAATTTTACAGGCTTCTATAAGATAAGCAGTTCTTTCATGACTGACTGTACCTTGAGATCACTTAGCAAGTAGATACTGAAAGCATTTGATTTTATAAATGAACTTTTTTGTATGTATCATATAAACTACAAAAGGAAGTGCTTGGATACATCACCGAAAGACCCAATCTACCAAGCTCTAGATGCATTGTTAACTTTAATCACAGCACTCATATATGTAAATGTTTGCAAGATCAACACTCAATTAAGTATTTAAAAATACAAGGACTGAAGCCATATGATTTTCAAACACTAATTACTTTTCCATTTACAACACATGTAATATTTTCTCAATTAATGTGGATAGCTCATTACACTAAAAAAAAAGAGAAATTTATTTGAAAATATGTCTTTCTCTCATTAAAAAAAATATGGAGGAGTTCAGCCTTGGAATCTCACTGAGCTTAACAACTAAGTGACATGGTTAAATCATAGCTGTCATTTTACAGATGAAAGGATTTGGTAGGATATGAATCGCAACTATAAATTTTCCATATATGAAAAGGATAGAAGGCAAGCTTAAGTTCAGTTTTCTAACCCATAATTTGAAGCCATGACTGTAATGGCCTTGACAATTAGCAGCAAATTTTTATAATATTCAAGCAGCAAACTTCAAGGGTCATTGCTTCTATAGCAGAATTCAGGATTATTTGTGTTGTGGTATTAGAAGTCTGGCACCTCATAAATCCTCTTGCATTCTTAACCAGTATTGACAGGCCTCCATTGCAGCATTACATGACTTCTGATTTATTTTGTACGGGAAATGTAGTATTCACTGTAGAAGTATTGCAATATTGGAAATTCTCAGAGGATGGCTTTATTGCATTAATAGAGCCATATAAATAGAATTTAAGTTGTCTGTTGTTCCACAAGCTGCAAAAGAGGAGACTGAAAGGATACTAAATGTTCCTTCCTACTAGACCTGGAAGAAAGCTTATTTTTATGACTACAGTCTGACAACTAGATCCTCCATTATGAAAGCTACCCTGAGAGCGGATTAGAACCAGATCAGGCAATAAGAACTTTATTTCTTAAATGCGTCTTTCTGAAACACGAAGTTTTATGTGCAGAAAATTGTTCCCTCAGTCTCCCTACGCTATCTTTTTATAGGGGCCTAGATGCATCTATCTTTGTGCCAGAGACAAGAAGACATTTTCAGAGAGCATTTTACACTTATCCCATTAAGTACATGTCTATGAATGAAATAAATTACTCTTTGAAGTTGCCTATTCTTATCCTATCTATAGAAGAAGACCACATTTATTTTCAAAGGTAAAGGTGAGAGATCATGAAGGAAAATTGTAAGGAATATCAAATATAGATTAAAGCTTCATCTAAGTGAGACTATTGTCTTCAAGAAAGCCTATGCTAATAGGATCTAGAAGCTCTTTGAAGTAGTTAGATTCCCTATAGCCACCAAAGAGGGACATCTTGTTTAAATTCTGCTGCTCAGCCCTTGTCTGCAAACATAGATTGCAGATACCCTCTTGGTGCATGGAAGAATTGTGTCAGGAAGACTGGAGATCTCCTGAACTACAATAAGGAAGTTTGAGTAGGCTCATGCTGCTTGTTGTCTGACTTCCTATCCTTTGCCTTTGAGGTCATAGGAAATGACCTCACCTTAAATCCCTCAATTCCCTCCTACCTCAAACAAACCTTTCAAGACAGGGGCCCTTTTCTGCACAGGGCTTCTTATTGAGGTTTTGCCCTTCTAAGTCAGCTTAGCATCTTCTAAAACAGATTAAACACCCCATATATCACTGAGCAAACATCATGATTTCTGGGAGAGAGAAGCAGAAGAAGGAAAGAAACAAACAAACAAACAAAACCCACCACCAAAAAAACCCAGCTTATTATTATTACAGCTTCACTTTTCTCCTTATCCTTTCTTATGCATCTGTGAGGCTATGTGGCCTACCACATCTAGAACTTCATCCTCATCATCATCGTTGTCGTCATCATCGTCATCATCATCATCCCCGTAGTCATCACCATCTTCCTGCTTGCCTGATTCCCTGCCCTTCTTTTTAAATATTCTTCCCAAATCATCTCAATCATTGGTAACTCCTTGATTAACATGAAGAAGGATGTCCTTTGTATATAATCACAGTTCTATTTCTAGTGGTAGGCTATTCTATCTAAATATGGCAATAGGACACACTATAAATTGGATAATTCTGTGACTTATTCCAATTTGTCTTTCAAAGCATTCTTTATCAAAAATACTTTACTCCTTTGTGTTGACATTTTCTCTTATTTTTCTTCCTTCTTTAGACTAATAACATATTTATCTTATTTACCTCAGTTTTACCACTTTTATTCATGACGGATTCTCCTATGAATCAGAATGTTACTTCTCAGTCCTATTAATTTACTTCATTGGAGAACAAATCATGGTTGCTATTGGGTCTTCACATTTTGAGCTTTTTGGATGGAAGTAAAATATTTTACTTTATTTTTGTAAGGTATTTATGTAAGTTTTCATCACTCCAAGAAACAATAAGAAGTATATTTTTTAAAATGTTGAACCATTATTTAAATAAAGACTAAGTCAGTCATTACTCCTTAACCTTATGGTATAAATAGAATAGCTTAAAATCAAGACTTCCTTGTCCCTCACATCAAAAAATCATGAAGTTATATGCTGCATCTCCTAAAAGAGTTTAGGAATGGCTGACTTCCTCTGAGCCAATGCAGCTTCATACCACTTTCTTTCTCTGAGATGTGCCTAAGTGGAATAATTGAATCCATAATTTGCAGTTACACTAGTGGGAATACAATGATAAGGATTCTCACTCCTAAAACACATCTTTTTTTCATTTGATTTAGGCACTTAGGAGTCTAATTCCTATTGACTTTCAAATGTGATTTAGCCTCTTGTGCCAGATTTGTAAAGGTATTTAGGTTCCTAATTCCAGTAATCAATGGAAGATAGTAGCCTTTAAAAATCTGGCCCTGAGGTGCATAGTTTCTATTGACTTTTCTAAATATCTAAGACACTTTCAAATTTCTGAGTCACATGGGTGTTTTTGAAAAGTCACTAAATAGTGTCTGTCAGAACATCCCCACCAATCATAGGATTACTAGTAACTGTAGTTACAGTTTGAATATTTTCAGCCTTTTATGGAGGCATCTGGCACTGCCTATGGTTGGAGACATGTCACTGAGATAAAATGACTTATTGACTGGACGAGATTACTATATAAGGCATGATTCCCAAACTTATCTTGTTCAAATACCATGATCACCATTATTACCATTGCAACTAGGAGCATTCATTTAAGCAGTAACTTTTAGCTATGTCTACATAATAATTGGAATATTACTTTTAAGGCACCAACTGGATATTTCTTTGTTCTGGTAAATGTAGTTGTCAGCTCTTTTTTTCTACTTAAAATAATAATTATTAATCTCTCTGAATGTTTGGCAAAAGCACAAGTCTTTCAGGAGCAGATTAATTTAAAGAAATATAAATAAAGACATCTGTAAATTAAATTTAGCAGTGAAAGTAAATTTAGTAGTGTTGTGAAAATGCAAGGCAGATCCCTGTAGGTGTGTCCCTTACAAGAAAACTGTGGGCAGAACACTTGTTTTCTACAGACAGTAAACCATATGTTAGTTACAGTGCATGCACTTTTACAGATGTCAAATGGATTTTCTGATTCAGATCTGAAGAAGTCGGAGGTCCTTTATATGCAAATAAGCATAGGCATTGTCCATTTTTTATATGAATTATATTGAGTTTGCATACTTTGGAGCCATATGTGTCTTCGGGCACTGGTATACAGTCACATATTCCATAGTGCTAGGATGGTAAAGGTCTACACAGAAACAGGGTGTGGAAGCTCTTAGCTTATTGACCTGAGCTTATTCTGTAATCAAGTGATTACAGAAACAAAATGATTTTTGGTGTGTGTGTTTCAGACATATATGCTTTTCTCAAATACAGAAAAAAAAAAAAAATCATATGCATACATGCTCTGGAAAACAGCTGTGATTTTTATAATGAAATTTTGCAGGCAATTAGCCTGTAAAGTAGTGTTTAAGTAATTTAAATTGGACAAGACGTGATTTTAAAGCAACTATTGCGCATTCTCAGAAGCCTTTTTCTATTGCATTGTTTACTATGCATTGAGTATTGCAGGTCCATAATATGCAATCTGTACTATTATTACAACACAGCATGGCTATGTTCAAAGGGGCCATTACCTTAATGCTGCAAAGTAACAAAAGTAGTGATTTGCTTTCCACATATGAAAATATAAAAGATACTGAATGTGAGAAAGTGTTTACAGAGCTTGCTCAGTAACAGCAGTAGGAACTGCAGATTCCCTATAGCTATTTTAAATTATTATGCATATGTGTCCATACTACATGTGATA
Organism: Rhynchotus rufescens; assembly: GCA_032273925.1. Lineage (NCBI taxonomy): Eukaryota > Metazoa > Chordata > Aves > Tinamiformes > Tinamidae > Rhynchotus > Rhynchotus rufescens. Next base: position 7,511 of record JAVCKT010005843.1, on the reverse strand, counting down.
ATGACCCTTGGGAACAGCACGAAAAATATAGCTCTGTCTTGTAGAAAATGCTGAAATTTAGGAAGCCAGAAGCCCCGTATATTTTAAAACTTTTGCTTTGTCTCTTTTGATATAGCATGATAAAGAGATGAAATAATTATTCTAAAGAAAAACTCTAAAATCACATTAAAAGGTATGCTACAGGCAACACAGAATACAAATGCATAATCTATTTTAACGGGTCGTTTCATAGTTAGCTATTCTGATTACTTGATTGCCTATGTCCAGGTTTTCCCTGACATGTCCTCTTTTTTTTTTTTCTCCCTTCTGGAAATGGTGTCCAGGTGGGGTTTGAGTATTTTGAACAGTCGCTGAGAATTCCAGATGCCTGGCAGTTCCATTGGAGGAACACAGACATGTTGGCTACACATGGGCAGGTCAATGTATCTGATTTACTGTGTGCATGCAGACCATCTGTATAGCTCAGGTGCAGCAAGCCCAGTGCTTCCTGGAAGCACATAAATGTGTGTCTTCTGGGAAACTTTGCTTAGAAAAAAACATAAACCTATAAATTGCCCAGATCAACAGCATACCTCAAATCACATGAAGTTAGAGAACTTCAGATTGAAGTACTCAGTCCAGGCATTGCTCTGGACTGTGGCTATACTACCGAGCTCTTCAGTGAATAAAGCTAAAATTGTCATCTCCTGCAGTATCACTTTTGCAGTTTTCTTGGGTTGCCTATGAGAAGATATGGAGTTCAGAGAAAATTTGAAAAAAAAAAAAAAAAAAAAGAATCCTGAAGCAACGGATGGCCTTTAAAGCCGACACATCACAAGGGCACAGTTTGGATAGTAGTGTATATCAGACACAGGAAAGGACAGTCCCTTAACTGATAATTCAGTCTTCAGCTGCTCCACTATATTGGTATCACGGCAAGTACTGCACACAATATACTATTGTTCAAGAACCCTTCTACAATTAGTCGCAAAAAGGTGAGGCAGTTATTTATGAAATACAAGGTTAGGAAACACTTTATTCACCACTGACATTCTATCCCAAATCTAGTCTGAACTTTCCACATTCCTGACTTTAGTGTTAACACCAGTTAAACACGACTTTTTAACTTACTGGCTTAATAATGCATGGGGGTTTTGGCTCCCAAATTAGTAACAGATGGTGAGGCAGGATTCATTTGCAATCCTAAGGAGCACTGTACTACACTTTCTTTACTCCAAAAGTGATCAAGAATACAGCTGAAATATATAGGTGTTGAGATTGCTTCTTATGGGGAAAGTATGGTTTGTGCAGGATCCCCTAAATCATTCTTGTACTTCACTGCTTCCTAATATGTATATCTAATTATCAGTAGAGTTATGGATGAAAATTAATGAGATGACTTCAAGAAATGTTATACATTCTAATATTTTTAGCTACTTCTGTGCCATCAGTATAGATTCTCAATAAATCTAGTGCAGTCTGAGAAATATTTTAGCTTAATTGCAGTGAATAATAATGTTTTATAATTAGTTGGCTGTATGTTATTTAGAAATGAGGTGGCAAGACAGGTTGGTATGTTTACTTATTCTCTTCTTGTTATGCCATTTCTACAAAATACTCCAAGATATCATACAAGAAAATTTTTATGTCTCAAGATAATCTGTGAGTAAGAAGTAATCTGTGGAGAAGAAAAAGAAGGGTATATCTGTAGATATAGATTATATATACACACAATCACATATATAGATAATATTTGTATAATTTTGAGGCAGTACCAATACATAATATACTTAATTTCTTCAGAGAAGAATTGAATAAAGCATAAAGTGTATTCCTACCTCTCCTAGGTTCACTTTTTCTTCCATCCACTATTCTGTCTCAGAAGTAGCACCTTTCTTCTTTTGCAACAAAGCTGCCCTGCAATCTCTTAAGCTTATTTTTCATTATTTTTATTTCCTTTTATCAACAAATTATGATTATTTTTTTTTTTACTAATGGCACCAACAAGCTTTTCACTCTATGGTGTTTGGTACTGAGATCAAACTCAATTAATTTCACTTTCTTCTCATTTTGAGTTAATTTATCATTTTGTTTATAATTTTTTTATGAAGCTCTTCTCTAACTTAAGAGCTCTATTGTCCAGCTTTCCTCTTTTACATATTGAAACAGTTCTTACTAAAGTTTCTAATCACTTTTTCTTGCCAGAGCCCTTTTCTATCTTTATCTGTCATCTGGTTTTGATATTTTTGAACTTTCGTTAAATCTTGTCTCACTTGGCTTCTGTAATCCTTTCCTGGATGTGCTCCTGCTTCTAATTGCACTTTGGTACATCCTTCAAAGGAATAACTTTATCCTTCTGCCAGTTTATGGTGGTGTATCTATGTTCTTTGCTACCCTCTTTTTTTAATCCTTCATCTTCTTTCTACAGGTAATTTTGCCTTCAAATGCAAAATGATTTAATTCCAAGTCTTCTGTGACAACGCATAATTCTTTTCCCAGGCCCATCTCTTCTTGCACAAATCAAAACAGTGTCTTGTCTCTGATACTTTCCTGAAGAGACCTAGTGATCAGCTCAGACTCTATGTATCTAAAATAAAATCTTATCCCTGTACAGACTTCCTCCATTTTCTTTCTGCTGACAAAACCAATGGAAATCCTGTCATTTACCATTTCAGTTACTGCAAAGTCCCTCTGCAAGGCCTCAAAGTAACAAATTCTCCCTCCATACATTCAAAACTTTTCTGCAAAATCATTTCGATAGCTTGGTACTTTGATTATCTCTGCCCTTATCTTTGAATCTTTCTTTTGACTGTCCATACTTTCTTGCACTGAACTCTTGATGTAACACAGTGACATATATTTCACTCACTGAGCAAGTCAACAGTGGTATCAGGATGACTTGGTCTTGGTTTATGTCTCCTCACAGCACAGGAGGAGTCTTTCACATTCAAGCAAAGTCTTTCATGGTTTTTCTTCATCATTTTCATTCTGCAAAGTCTAATTGCTATTTTTTTCTGTTGGGTTCTCCTTGTTTTCTCACCTTTTCTTGACTCGCATTCAGAAAAGTTTCTTTGTGACTGTAGAACTAATTCACTATCTTCATTTAACTCTTTAAAACTCTAATTTACCCTGATGCCTCCAAAACACTTCCCTAGTGCAGCACCTATATGTTGGTGATCTGTCTAGCTACTAGTGCTGGCTGAGCCAATTGCCTGTAATGTTACTCAATATACTCCATTGTTTCTTCTGTAAAACATTTTTCTACTGTAAAACATTAGGCCTCAACATATCCCTAAATGTGAGTTCAGTTATTCAAACTGGTTAAGAATTCGTAAAGAGTATACCGGTTTGATGAAAGACTATGCAAGTAGGAAGAGAATCGAAAATATTTTCTATAAATAATAAAGAATTTTAATGAAATCCAATGGTGTGAGAATCAGTGTATTAAGCGCAAAATTATGAGGCCAAAAAATCAACGAACCCAAATTAACATGACAAAAATAAGGTCAAACTATTGAATAAAATAGCATGAGATACTCTATTTTGTCTATAACCTCACTCTTCATAGCTTTGAAAAAGAAAAGCTCTTCCTTTTCAGTGGATTCAATTGTATAAGAAAAAAAAAAAAAGTTAATTTATTTTTATCATTAATTTTATTGTCATCATCAGAACTCTTTTGTTAACAAGCCATGACCACTAGGATGTTCATGCTAAGGATGCCTGAGTAGTGATCCACATGATAGCCAGGTTTATCCATGACAAACTTGAAATGTTCTTCCTCTTTCATTCTTTCAACAAAATTCTGTTTCCCTCATATTCTTCTTATTGTCCTTTGTCCTTTTCTCATCCTCTTCCTTTCTGTGTTTAAATTCTGAGTGCAATCAACTTCAACAGAAGTGAAATGGCAAGCATAATGAAGGAGGTGAATTTGGCAAGATCAGTCACACAACAGCTCAGAATAGTTTAAAAAAGTCCAGAGCAAAAGCCATGATGCTAGAAACTGCTTGTATGGACAGCTGACAGGCCCTGCTGACATCTTGTGATGAATGCTCAGAGACGCGTTATACTCTTCTTTTGCTCTATCATTTCTTTTCATTCATGCCATTTTAAAACAGGAGAATATGAATTATCTCACTGATTAATTCAAAGTTCAGTAGCAGAAGTAATGTTATCCATTGTGAGAGAATGGGACTACATCTAACTTGCTGAAAGTATTCATCACAGGGAGCAATTCATGGCCTCAAGGCTAAGTAATGCAGAATGGTTCACAGCTCAAAACTTCCTCTAGAGTAGATTAGTCTTGTTCACATAGCATAGCATTTAACTTGAATATTCTGTGGATTCTATTTGGCCTACCTCAGAAACAACAATAAAAAAGGCCATTATATACATTTTTGGGTCTTCCCTCCCCTCCCTTTCCCTTTCCCTTTCCCTTTCCTTTCCCCTTTCGCTTTCCCTTTCCCTTTCTCTTTCCTTTCACTTTCCCTTTCCTTTTCTTTCCCTTTCTTTCCCTTCAGTTTAAAGAGCTTTAAACAATGTAAAGACCTTGTAACCCTGGAGATTTTTGTAGCATGAAGCTAAGATTATGTTAAATCTTTACTAAACATTAAGTGCTTGTTAGTGATTGGATTATGTTAACATACTTGACTCCCTGAGCCTATTCATTCCTTTAAAATGAAAGCAATGACTCTAGTGGATATTATTTGCTGTTCCTTGGTTCTAGACTATCCAGTTTTTGGACAGACTTTCACTTTTTGAGAGAGATTGTGCAACACCTAGCCATGGAAGTCCTCCTCTATGATTATAGCTGTAAAAAAAAAAAAAGCAGCTAAGGCTAGTATGTGGGCTTGTTTATTCTGCTGGGGGATTCAGGAATAATTTCCAATTAGAATTAGAGACTGTATATTTTATTCTTTACAAGCAGCCACAGACCTCAGCATAAAAAGCACCATGCCCTCATCCCTGACAGAAAGATCTCTCCATCTCTTCCCAACAGATAGACACACAAAGACAAAGCTACTAAGAAAAGAGCTCAAATAAATCTTTTGAGACATGTAGCCTCAGGTTAGGGAACAGGTGTTTCCAAAAGTTAGGAATTTGGGAATGGAGGAAGAGGTGAGCTCATTTCCATGAAGAAACTTTGCCCCTAGGCAGCCCTGTAACTCACTGCTGACGGCTTTCTCAGGGACTAGCCATCTGTCTAAGGGTGACCTATTCACTGAATAAGTTACTCTGTCACAAAACCTATGACTGTAGCCTTTTAGGACTTATATGACCAAAAATACGTTGCTGCATCTGACTCATCATTGCTCCTTTTCCACAGGAAAACTTAAAATTTACTTTTCAGATCAGTCTGAAGCAAAGTAACAGAAAAGACCATCACTGCTTTATACATTGCCTAAGGTGAATAAATCTTTTAAGTATCTCTTCAGCATGTTGATTATGTTACTATGCTTATAATATAATCTTATTTTATAGTGTTGAGGATGGGTAGTTTGCATAATTAACTGCCTAACATTATAGTCAAGATAAAATTAAAAATAATTTATTCTAAGAATACAAGTATTTCCTTTAGGGTACCTGGTAGCCTTTTCATCTTACTCTCTTCATTGTCTTAGAAAAGTGTAAGCTCTCCAGTCACTCAGATCTGTGCCTTTCGGTCTCTTTTGAAACGGTTCTACGATACATAAATAACTAGTTACTCACTGAGCAAGGCAGAGAAGACGAAAATAAGTCTAGGATCTTACAGAAGAGGAGACATTCTAGCTGGAATTAATTTCATCATCTAACTACTTGATCTACTTGCAAAACGTCTAGGTTAATCATCTAAATTTCTTTTATCGTCAGCAGAAAGAGATTTATTGCTTAAATTCATCCTTAGATAGGTCTTTAACAAAGTCAATATTTTGCCATTGACTATAGAAGGATCCTAGAGGATGGTTTAAATAAAATACCTATTGTTTAGATGTCTAAAATTAGATAACAAAAATCTCACCCTTAAATTCCAGTTTGTGTCTTGATAATCACTTCAGTGCCATACACAAAAAAACCACTGTGACCAAAAAGATGAATAAAAATGTGTTCTATCTTTGAGACATTCCACTGTCCAAGTGAAGAAAAAAAAAAGGGTTAATATCTAACACTGTATTCCTCCTCCTGTTCCTTCAGCTAAAATGACTTTCCTTTACTCCTTGGCAAACTGGTGGCATTTAAGCATCTAGTATTCTTTCCTACCATTTGAACCACAGGATCTTCTAAAACCTCTCAATTCCCTTGTTTATGAAGTAGTTTCAGTTGTTGCCTATGGCTTCTTCTTTGGTTAAAAAGACATTCTGGTGGCATCTCTGACAGATGAGCTGAAATGTTGGACAGTACTGATAGAAAGCATAATCTGAACCCTGCTCAGCATAACCAACATCGATAGACAGATCATAGTATGAACCCTGCTCAGTGACCACTGGCTTAGAAATCCCAGTTTTGGACTGCCTTCTAAACTGTAGACTTCAGTTCTGATGTTCTCAAAATCCTTCCATAATCCATCACAACTAATTATATTAACTTTCTCACTTTCATGCCACATTGCCTGTTTCTTCAAGAGAAGTCAAGATTTCCAAAAGCGAGTCTGTAGTTTGAAGTCCATCATTTTATCCCACTTAGCTTAGCTATTTAATGTTAGAGTCACATTACCATCAGCAACTAACAAGAAAAGTGTATTTTCCTCTGGCTTTTTCTTTCTCATGCTTTTGTAAAATTGTGTTAAGATGTTTTTTCCCTTTCTTAGCTGAGAGTTCTGCCCAACAACACAGTTGAAGCAAAAACTAGTTGAAAGGGAGCATGAGCATTTGTTGGAATCTGACTAGGAAACATTGCTTAGTGGAAGGCAAAAGTGTTCCCACTTTTTCCACAACAACTTTACAAGGCAAGGAACTTTAAAGGCGAATGACAGCAAAAACTATTGGAAGATTAATGAGGATCCCTGCAGTCTGGTCTTTTATGGATCACCAGCTTTTCTTTCATCAGCTGTATTTACTCAGCAAGTAAATCTACTACTAAAAAATATGAAAAGCTCTTCCACAAGCCTGCTTAAAGGTAAGAGACTCTAAACAAAAGACTTAACAGCATTCTACCAACAAAGAAAGCCCTGGGGGCAGGGGGTGTGTGGGAGAGACTTAGGAAAACCTTCATTTTTCCTGTCAATTAGTCATTTTGCTATTCACTGCCATGTAGCTTCTGAACTATCTTATCACAAATTGAAAGACAGCAAAGCAGGGTGGTTAATGATATTACTGAATTGATCTTTCATTAAGCAATATGCTGAACCTCTTGGATTGTTATTAAGACTAAAATGCATTTATTGCATACAACATTAAATCTAGCCTTTTGGATCAAAGTGCCTTCTGGTGCTGTCACACACTAATAAGGGGAGCTGAGCCTAGCAAACCTTACATTTATAATGGGAAATAAAATAAAATAAAATAAAATAAAATAAAATAAAATAAAATAAAATAAAATAAAATAAAATAAAATAAAAT